>CAUYQG010047438.1:0-11725 GCA_963574415.1 Tarsius wallacei | reverse complement strand
AAGTCAAACCTCTTGCAAACAAAATACATTTTAAAAATGACAGAGCCACAGTTACATAGAATAGTAAAGTAATTAAATAATTATATACAAGTATATGTTAACAACATGAAATTATTGATATAGATAGTGTTTAGTGAATATTAATTAAATTCAGCAATAACCAATAACAAAAACAGAAAGCAATTGCTTTTTTTGGAACAGAATAAAAACTTTGGTAAAAAGTTTAAAGTTGTCTGAGAATAATTTTACTGAGAGACAGTTTTATAAATGAAAACATTCAAACTGCTTTGTAAAATATTGCTTTTACATTATTACATTTTTAAATTTTATGCTTTTTAAATTTAATTTTAATTATACATTTTGACATTAAAATATATGCTTTTAAATACTATTCAAACTTAGAATATGTTCTTAAATAAAATATTTCTCTCTATGATAAATTTATACATTTCTAATACTTCCAATCACTATATAGAGAAGAATTGAAATAGGTGCTATGAATATTGGGACAAAATTTATGCTTATTTTGCAGATGTCAAAATCGTCTGCCTGAAAAAAACTATTTTCAACTTAAAAGTTTTTAATTAACCAGAGAACTCTGTAATATATTTAGCTAAATAAATGAACAAACCTCAATCATCCTATATCAGCAATAATCTGGGAAACACAATCATAAGAAAAATATGTCATTCACATTAGAAAAATATGTATCATATCCTAGTATTAATTTGAAAAATACAAGACACAGGAATAAACATATTGCTAACTTTCTGTGTTTCCAATATACCTCTATCTCTTACAAATCAATAAATGTAACAAATATTTCAAAAAATGCATCATGGCCATAAACAAAGCAGGAGAGACATAGATGTAAAGATATATTTAATATAAATGGCGATAATGCTAACAAGTTTAATGATAAGATTTTTAATGTGTAAAGATTAAACAATATGATAATCAATGCTGTCTAAGGTAAGAAAATGGGGCCCTCTGACATCAAAATTTTTTTTTGGTTAAACATAAACTAGCATGAACTTTTTGAATGACATTGTTTCTCTTTTAGTAATCTTGGAATTTTGCATTACCAATTGCCTGTACTAATTTCCTCTCTTTCTGTTTCGCTCTCTCATTCTACCTTTCTTTTCCTCTCGATTTTTTCCTTTATTCCTCACACATTATTCTCTCTAGTTTTCTTCTCTCTCTCTCTCTCTCTCCCTCTCCCTCTCTCTTATTTGATTTCTCCCCTTTGAGCATATCACAGTTCCATACTGTTCATTTCAAGGACACAGTGATTCACATTCCACTGCCACTAACTGGAACCACACGAAAAAGCTGCAACTCAAGTACTAGATCTCAAAATTTGAAACTCTTGACAGGATTACAAAAATGGAGAGATTTATCCAAGATCGATGTAATCATTGTTGAGAAGCATTATGTTCTGCCACAGTATTTGTTCTTGGCTATTTGGGAAACATTTTTATTTTTATTTTCAAGAAATCCTTAGTGAACATAAAACAAACAGTTGTAAAGGTCCTAATAACAATGATTGATATTAACAAATGGTGTGATAAAGTGATCATGTTTTTACTATACTGGCTTCATAGCACATCTGTTTGTAATAATTCTCACTGAAGACTTATTTTGCAAATTCAGTACCTGATTGACCCTTAGTCTATGTCTTCAAGAAAAACTATTCTTCCTAAATAATTCATTGTTAACGAAGAGACACTTTTTAGACATACCTTTTTCGTATTATTTCCTAAGTAAGATGTATAGATATTATGGATCAAAATGGAATTCCTTGTATTCAGCAAAGATTTACTATTTTAGATTGTTTTACTGCGTTATGATTGCTCAACAATTCACATCTTCTGAGTAAAAACATTCTATGTAGGTGAATTTATTACTCAGTACCATAAGGATTATCAGCATCCTCTCTATTGTCTTTTAATCCAGACTCAATTTAGAATGTACAAGAATGATCAGAAAAGACCATTAAGACCTACCGGAAGTTTTGAGACATGCTCCTCTGTTGGAGAAAAAGTAAAATGAGCTGAAAGAGAAAGTGATGTGAGATCAGTTAACATTATATACTACAGTCGTTTTCATATAACAGAATATTTTTGAATTAAATGACCCTCCTGAATTTTGTGTCTATTTTATTGCCAAGGCTTCTTCAAAGCCACAACATCATTATTTAGAATGGTAAGTAAAAAATTAACACTAGCTTTATCCTTGGATTCACACACATATTACTTTTAGGGAGATTCATCAATCCATGACATAATGAGAAACAGAAATATTTATCTAGTAACAGGGCTGTAAGAATGAAGCCTCTTCAATGCCCTTTAGACAAGGGTGTGTCATCTTTACCATAACATTTTGTGGTGGGAAGTTTAATGCATTATATTTATCTTTTTCAACATATGTGACATTTAATGATCCCTTGGGTCACAAGACTTGCCAGTAGTATATGGAGTTTGATTGTAAGTTTTCTAACTTCAAACCAGTGTTTTTTTCCACTGTGCCAACAGCCTTCTAAGACCTTGAGGCAAATTCCTCACTGCTCAGATATACAGAAATGGCTCTTTACAGGATCTTAAGGTCTTCTATACTCTCACAAATATTTACATTAACACTGCTGAAATATATAAAATGTCCGTCAGTCACATTTATCAAGCCTACATAGAGAGGGCACAGATTATTTTTCATTATGAAGGTATTAATGTAATGGAACAAGGTATTGTAAAACATAGGGCCGGTGTATAATAAGCATAAAAGCCCCATCTAATTGTTATGGTTCCATGTCCACTCTATCTGTGGTTATTTTCTCTTTGAACAATAATCTCTGAATCAAATCCGATGTGATCAGTGGGGTTGTAATTGTCTTTTAACAAAAAGGCTACTAAGAGAATCAACTGTTATTCTTCTAAATTGGCTAGTATGTAATAGAAATTTTGTAGCTTCTTCTCCCATTATGACCTTCACAAATAAGTAAAAATATAGAGTATTTGATAGCTGAAGCACTTATCTTTATAAAATAATTTTAAAGTAAGTATTTTCACATTTATATTCCCTGAGGTGAAGTACAATCTTAGACGCTCAAGATTGGAAGAGATTTAGAAGCATCCACTCAATTGCTCTTTTGCCATCTTGAATCCTATGTAGGACATCCAAACAAGTGGCTGCCTAGCACCACTATTAAAACTTCCAGCTGTGGTTAGCTCATTGACTTCATCAGGTTGTTCATTTTATTTTTGTACAGTATTTACTTTTGGAAATTCCTGCCAATAACTATAAAAATACCTCCTTATAAATTTGACAGAGGGACTTACAACTTCTTCATGCGATAGAACTTTAAATCTCTGAAGATACTTTTTTGAGTGTCTCAAATCTTCAACTTCATTTTATTATGCATATTATTTGAGTCATAGGAGAGTAACTCACTACTGTCTCAATTTTCCTTTCTTTTAAAAATAAAGTTAGCTTTAATAAACTTTTAACTGTGCATCTTCATTAAATGTTTTATAAAGGCCTATTAAAAGTAAACTGACGTATGAGTTAGTTCCATCACTAAAAGTTTTCAGTAGCCCGATAATCATATTATTGCTATTATTATTATTAACACTGTGAGCCTTAGATATAGGTTTTTGTTTATAATATCATAAAGTTATAAACATTACTGTAATGCTCCCATTACGGTGACATTATAATTTAACTTTTGAAAGAGAGATAATTTATTTTATTTTTATTAGATAACTCAGAGTAAAATTTTGTTTGACAGGATGCTAAATACTGAGCAGTTGACAGTTTATGATTCCAGAGACAGAAAGTCCTGTGTTCATCTCAATTTTATTTGTTCCTATGTAATGAATTTGGGCTAGCATTTTAAACTATGAACCTTGTGTTGTTTCCATATATAATATGCAGATTGTATAAATAACTTTGTAGTATAATCGCTAGTGTTAAAAAATACACAAAATATTTAGCATTTGTTGATATAAAATAAAAGTTAATTTCCTGTCTTACTTTGCTCTCTTTTTACAAAAGTAGCATGCCAGGTTATATCAAATCAACCCATGTTTTGCCAGTTTTTCTTTTCTTTTCTTGTTTCTTCCCTTTTTTAGAGCATCTATTCTATCTTTCCTATCAGCAAATTCTTCTTTCTCTCTCTTATATTTTCGCCAGATAGATTATCTGAGAATACTAATTTTGTTCACAATAAATTGTTAAAATTCCATTAGACAATGGACTAGCACTGCTTAACTGAAAGATAGCAAGGTTTGCTAAGCACACTCCAATCATTCAACAAGAGACATCCCATGAGATTAAGCCATATGCCGCTCTGCCCAAGGGCAATTGTTATAAAGTAGAATGAGCACTTCACTTGGAGGGTTGTGTCTGAATCCTGATTCTACTATGCTGTGTAAACATGCGAAGTGACTTCACTCCTCCTCATTGAAGTTCTGATGTGTAGGTGGGAATCAAATTGATCACCAATATTGCCACAAAGATTAAGTGATGTTGAATGGAAAGCAACTGGCTTTAAACATTTTCACTAAATTGGATTCCTACATTTGAAGAATAGTCTGTATCGTGATGCTCACACATTGGAAGGTTTTCCCTTAAATTCTAAGACATCTGAGTTGTTAGTAAATAATCTATCCACTAAGTGCCTCCATTATAATGAAAAATATGTATATACATGTTTGAGAAAAGAAGCATACTACCTTTCCTGAAAGCATACTACCTTTCCTGAAAGCAACTTTTCTACGATCAGTTTATTAGCAACTGAATCTATAAATATTATTTATCACCCAGGAAAAGTACCATTTCCATTATTTATTTAAAATAAAAATGCTTTATAGATGTGTCTTCTTTTGATTTATCCCAGGTACAAGAATACCTTATTGGCTATTGCTCAAAATTTTAATTTCTCTAGACAACGATGTCATCAACAAACATTATTAAGCTTAAGATAAAGTAAGCTTTTCTAGTTTTAATGAAATTTGTTTGAAAGATAAGTGAAAGAGTTCAACATATATTAATGAGCTGAGAAACTGTGGAACTTGATTGACAGTTTAAAATTACATTAACCTCGACCCACCCAATTTATTAGTTTATTACAGAAAAAGTCACTCAGAGTCCCTGGAAATGGAGCTAATTAAGACACACCAAGAAATCATAAGAACTCAGATGAATATGATAACAGTTTTAAAACTTCATTTAAATGCACCAGGGAAATCTACCAATTTGGGGCCATCTCATGCACAACTCAGTAGAATATTTTAAAACTAGGGCAATTTGATTCTAGATAAGTGTTCAGTGAAAAATAAAATGGTGGTGCATAGTAAAACTTACTACAAAAAGCAAGTCCAGGTAAAATTTAAAATAGGCAAAATTTTATAACTGACCTCACATCCCATCTAGGACAGTCCCCTTACGTTATCTTCAGGGTACCCATTATAGCCTCTGGTCTTATAAGCTTCCCATTCATGGCTACCATTTTCCAGCTTCACCTCCAAATTTTCAAACTTTCCAGATTCCTCTTGGTCATCAAGGTCATCAAAATTCACTTGCCTCGTATTATTTTCTCCAAGAACCTCTGGTCATTGAGAGGAGACCTAATGTACAAATTCTTGCTAAAGCATGGATGTGAATAACAGATAAAAATCTATTACCATGTTTTAAATACAGTTGGATAGGGACTGATTAATTTTTTTTTAAAAAACCTAGTAATTTAATTTTAAGAAACACTGATTAAAAAGGGAGAAACACAGGCCAGGTGCAGTGACTCATGTCTGTAATCCCAGCACTTTGGGAGGCTGAGGCAGGAAGATCGCCTGAGCCCACGGGTGTGAGCACAGCCTGGGCAACTTGGTGAGATGTTATCTCTACAATAAGCCAAAAAATTAGCTGGACGTGGTGGTACGTGCCTGGAGTTCCAGCTACTTGGAAGGCTGAGGCGGAAGGATTACCTGAGCCCAGCAGGTCGACAATGGGGTGGCCGTGAGCATGCCACTGCACTTCAGCCTGGGTAATGGAGTGAGACTCCAACACAAAAAAAGAAAAAGAAAAAAAAAAAGGTAGAAACACAAATTACTTCTAATCTGCTTATACAGTAGCAGGTAGGAAAAGGAATACTTGGGTGTAGCCAGAAGGGCCGAGATACTAGAAGACAGACAGTGTATTTTCAAAAAGACTTTGAGATTGAGTAACCAGTAAGTTTATTAGTCATTTAAATAGATAGTTAAATAATGCAACTAAGTGGGCTTCTAATGTATTATTTTCTCTTTGATAAAATTCACATTTTTATAACTTTCCGTGTTTCTTGATGAGAAGAAGTTAGAAATCTAAAAATCTATTAAATTCTGAGAAAATTTTCTCACTCTTTCTCATAGGCAGAATAATGGTATCCCAAAGAATTACATATCCTAATCTATGGAACCTGTGAACATTTAGACTACAGAGCAAAGCAATTAAGATTACATATGCAATTCAAATTGCTAATCATCAGACTTTAAAACAGGGCTTTTTCCAGTTTCTCCATGTGGGCCCAAGGTAATCACTAGGGGCTTTATAAGTGGAAGAAGGACTAAGAAAATAGTAAGATATGTCAGTAGAAGAAGGGTCAGAAAGTTATATGTTACTGGCTTTGAAAATGAAGAGTCCAGCCGGGCTCAGTGTCTCAGCGTGTAATCCTGCGCCTTGGGAGGTTGAGGTGAGTGGATTGCCTGAGCCCGCGGGTTCAAGACCTGCCTGGGCAACTTGGTGAGACCTCATCTCTACAATAAATCAAAAATTAGCCGGGCGTGGTAGCGTGTGCCTGTAGTTCCAGCTATTTGGAAGGCTGAGGTGGAAGGATCGCCGGAGCCCAGCAGGTCGAGGCTGCGGTGGCCGGGAGCGGCCACTGCACTCCAGTCTGGGCGACAGAGTGAGACTCCAACTCAAAATAAAAAAAGAAAATGAAGAGTCCATGAGCCAAGAACCAGAGAAATGTAGAAAGCCTCTAAAAGTTGAAAAGCTAGGAAAGGCATTCTATCCTAGAGCTTCCAGAAACACAGCCTTGCCTACATCTTAATTTCAGCCCAGTAAGAAACTTGTTTGGACTTTTAAGCTACAGAACTTTAAGATAACAAATTTGTGTTGTCTGAAACTGCTAAGTTTGTGGTAATTTGTTACAGCAACAACAAAATAACAGCACTCTTCAGATCCACAGAGCATGCATCTTTTATGCCAATAGTGCCTATTCCTATCCGCTAAATCACTGCTGGAAGCAATATAAGTATGTACAGAAGATGAGTGAAATTTTAGTAATCCAGGAGCCCTCACTTGACAAGGAAGAGGGATAGTAAGAGACTCGTCAAATAGGATGAAAGAAATTGTTTTCTGGTCCCAGAAATTTTTTTATTTAGACCTATATCCACAGACAGTGATATCATATTCTGGGTCTCAATATCTTCTTCTAGATCTCAATTAAACTAGAAAAATCTTTTATTTTATATTTTTTCCATGTGCTCAGAAATATTGTAAAAGCCCTAAAGAGTTTTCTCTGAGCCTTTCATGAGAAGCAAAACAGGAAGGAATTAGCACACTGGGCCTAACGCTCTCCTCCCTTTCTCTCTCTAAATCATGGTGTCTCCATTTAAAATATGATTTCTCTCATTGCTCATTGAACGTCTGCTTAAAATTTTGCTTGAATAAAGAATTGATTTACAAAAAAAAAAAGGAAAGATAAATGTTAGAACATTTCCAGATTGGTGTGTTTTAGGTCTCTTGAAATTCTAGATTTCAATACTTCTAATCAATATTATTCAATTCAACAAGTATTTTTTTGTTTGTTTATTTTTGAGAGAAACGTAATATCTGAAAGTTGATGAGGTCAAAAAAGACTGAATTCAAAACTTGAAATTTTGGTTTTGAAAAGTTAATCAAACATCAAAGGTTTAAAACACTTGATATCATAAAATAGGATCACAGGTCACTATAAGGTCATTCTTTTAACCAAAATGATCATTTAAATATTTTAAAAGCAAAAATCTTTTTCTAATAGAGGAGACTTTTTTTCGCTTTTTTTTTAACAGTAGGAACTAAGAAAGACAGCATGAGGTCAACAAAATGTCACACACACACACACACAATGCACACACACACATACATATATACTTTCAGTTTATTCAAAAGGGAAACAAAAATCTTTCATTATCTCTTGAAATTACACAAAAATATTGTTTAAATGAGAAAAACAAATTCTGTCATTGCATGAGTGTATTGGTAACATTGAAGCTAATTTTTTTTTTATTATTTGGATAGCTTTAGGTACAAGTGTTAATTGAATGTCAGAGAACTTAGTATTGCACTGTTTTTACTTTACATATTTTGAGCATAATATTAAATGGTGTTTGTGAAGAAAATGAATTCCTGTGATAATCCATCAAACAGATACGCTATAATTTTTAACCATTACATTGATTTGTATAAATGTAAAGTGTTCCTCTTTTCATTATTTTAAATGACGCTTAAATCAACAGCCTTGTACATAAATCTTTAACCGCATTTGTTATTTCTGTTGGATTATTTGGTAGAAGGCAATGATTCATTCATTTATTTAGGAAATATTTATAGAAAGTAATGATGCACTGGGAACTATTTTATGATTTGACATACAAGAAAGAACAAAACACAACCATTGCTCTAGTAGTTGCATTATAACAAAATAAATACATAATTTAATGTTAGTAATAACTATTGCTTTTAAAATAATTAAAGAAGATAAGGTAATAGAGATAATGATAAAATAATATGGAGTTTTGAAACCTGTGATACATATTGATAACTGTCTAATATTTTAGAGAAATTCACATTCCATATCTACAATAAAACCAATATATATTTGCATCTCACACTCTATACTTCTACTAGCATATATTAAGTTATTAAACAAGACTGATTTAAGTATGAACATCATACAGAAGACAATAATCTACACTCGGGATTCCATAATGAACAAAGAATTGTTCTAGTTCTCATGGGTCTTGAAATTTAGAGAATTACCTTTTGTTCTAGTTGTTACCAATATTTCACTAGAGTTTTTCTTTTTTAAAGAATTTTGTAATTGTCTTTGATGTTTAGACGTTACAGATGCATATGAAATCAACTCTGTCAATATTTTTGATAACTCTATCTCTAATTTTCCTATTATTCTTCCCTTCCATCTCTCCCTTCCAACTACACTACTTTCCGTATTCTTTGAATGCACCAGGCCATGAATTCACACAAGGCCCTTGGCATCCGCTGTTTCCTTCATGTCAAAAGTCTCCCAGTCATCTGCAGGATTTATCTCTTAGTTCTTTCTAGTCTGTGTTCAAATATCACCTTCCCCATGAAGTTTAGTACGGGTAGTCTATTTTCAACTCTGAAACTATTCACATCCTACATTTTCTGCCCTTCCTTTCAATAATATTTATCATGAAATTTTATAAAATAGAGTACAAATATATGTATGTGTGTGTGTGTGTGTGTGTGTGTGTGTGTATGCTGTTTGTCTTTTTCTCCCCCCAATAAAATTAAGCTCTATGAAGGCAAGTATTTGTGCAGTTTTGTTCACCCTGTATCTCAGCATCTCTCTCTTTATATATATATATTTGTTGAATAAATTATTGAAGTTTCTTCCTATCTTGAGGTATGTAAACATTCATTTATATTTTATATTAATTTTTAGTTTGATCTTTTAAGTAATCAATTATTCATTTTGATGTAAAGAGTTACATAAATGTTTCATATTTCTTCAACTGTGTAGTTTGCCAATTTTACACCATCACTTGCTAATAAACTTTCCTTTCTCTACTGATATGTGAATGCAAATTAATGAACAAGAATACTCTTATATAAACAAGGCTCTGTCTCTGAGAAAATCAACTTTCAAAATATTTTAATTGCTAAACACCAAAGTAGAAATTAACAACAGGTCTACTTTCAACTCTGAAACTATTCACATCCTACATTTGCTGTCCTTCCTTTCAATAATATTTATCATAAAATTTTATAAAAATAGAGTACAAATAGGTCTACAATGTGTACAGGCAATATAAGTAAAACTATAGTATATGCATATTTGTATGTATTTGTGTGTATATGTCTCTCCTATACCTCTTCTAACACATACTAGTTCCTTTTAGTAGACATGCCCCATAACATGTGATATTTTCAGATGCTATTTCTTCAGGAAATTCTATATAGGTGCGAAAAGTAAAACTATTAACACATTTGAACACAGGGCATTAATTAAATTATTTTGTGCCACCAACCACTACTGTGTTGACTTTTATGGTTGTTTTGAATTTTTTTTTCCTCTTGAAGTGAAATTTGGATTGAAACATACACGGGGGAACCCCCCCAAAATGAAATTAATTTTTAGAGGGCCGGGCCCTTATAGTATAGGCTTCCCTAGGATAGGTAAGTGTTCTAGAATCCTGCTGACATCAGTGTACCAGCTAACGTTGTGAGAGACTGCATATGGCTTCAGTGAATGTTTTTGGAGATTCTTTTAAGTGTTTGCCCATTTTATGATGAATGATTTACCAGTGCACCTGCCCACATTAGGCTGAGCATTCAGCAGTTTTTATCCAAAGGGCATAATGCCATTCCCCACCCTCCCTATTCACCAGATTTCACCTCAAGCGACTGTGTGTTTGTTTTTAACAGATTTTCAAAAAAGTCTTTAAAAGAAAATGGTTTGCAGATGTGGACAAGGTGAAACAAAAAACAGCAGAAGCAGTTTAAAGCATCAACACTGATGAGATTAGAATCTGTTTTGAGAAGTGGAAAAAGTTTTTCAATAGGTGTATTGCATTAAACGAAGAGCACTTTGAAGGTGGCTGAAGTTTAAAGACTAAGTACACAATTTTTTATAATTAAATTTTGTTTTTGGGAAATTATTTCTTTTTTTTATTCAATATTTTTTATTATGATATTGTGAGGTACAGTTAAGGATTCGGTATACAAATATGCTTCGTTCAGGCACCCTTGTTGATAAGAAGTGTCTCCCCATCCCCAGACAGATATTTACTATCATTAATCCCATCGCCCTACCCCTCCCCCCCATAGTTTCCCACCACTGTCAGTCATTTTCTTGTGGTAATACGTTGGATGATCCAGGTCTACTATATGAGTGAGAACACGTTATACTCAGTTCTTTGTTTCTGTAAGAGGTCACTCAGTATTATAGACTCTAGTTCCATCCAGGTTGCTGCGAAATTCATGATTTCGTTCTTTCTTATGGATGCATAGTATTCCGTTGTGTATATGTACCACATTTTTAAAATCCAGTCCTCTTTTGATGGACAGCATGGTTGCTTCCAGGTTCTTGCTATTGTGAACAATGCTGCGATAAACATACGTGTGCAGGCATCTTTTTTATAAAGTGATTTGAGTTCTTCAGGGTATATTCCCAGTAGGGGGATTGTGGGGTCATATGGGAGGTTGATATTTAGAGCTTTTAGGAATTGCCACACTGCTTTCCACAGAGGTTGCACTAGTTTACACTCCCACCAACAGTGTAGCAGTGTTCCCTTTTTGCCACACCCTCTCCAGCAACTGTTATTTTTTGAGTTATTGATAATTGCCATTCTGACTGGAGTTAGGTGGTATCTGAGAGTGGTTTTGATTTGCATCTCCCTGATGATTAGTGAAGTTGAACATTTCTTCATGTGTCTGTTGGCTGCTC
>CAUYQG010047428.1:0-38233 GCA_963574415.1 Tarsius wallacei | reverse complement strand
GCCTGGGTGACAGAGTAAGACCCCGACTCAAAAACAAAGAAATTTGGACAGTTGGCAAAAGCATACTTTCCCTCATCTGTCTGCATTGGACACTGCTGTTTGACTTCTTCAAGAACTATACAAGGGGGACCCAAGGGGGTTGGCCTAAACTCATCAATTGTGATGCCTTTTAGTGTTTCTGCCATTTTTTGTTTCATCTCTTCCACATCAGCAAAATGTCTCCCTTTGAGGACTTTCATTGGGGAAATAGAAAAAGTTGCTTGGGGGAGAGCAGGTGAATAGGAAGGTGGGGCACAGGGGCCTTGCTGTTTTTGGTCAAAAACTGCTGAACACTCAGCATGGTAGGGGCAAGCATATTGTCATGGTGGAAAAACCAGTCACCTGTTTGCCACTGTCATGTAGAAGAACCAGTCACCTGTCTGCCACAACTCGAATGGTTCTTCCACAAATCATGACGCAACCTCCTCAAAACTTCCAGATAAAAACTTTATGATTAACCTTTTGATCCAGAGGAACAAACTCAGAGGCCCACCCTCCAAAAGATAATTCTGGGAGTTTTCTGGTCCCATCTTATATGTTACCTTGGTAAGATTCTCTTTATTTATAGTGTCATGAGGGAAAGTATGCTTTTGCCAACTGTCCAAATTTCTTTGTTTTTGAGTCGGGGTCTTACTCTGTCACCCAGGCTGGAGTACAATGGCACAATCACAGCACACTACAGTCTTGGTCTCTAGGGCTCAGGAGGTCCTTCCTACTCAGTCTCCTGAGTAGCTGGTATTACAAGCACATACCAGCACAACCAGCTTGTGCATGTGTGTGTATGTGAGTGTGTGTGTAAGTGTGTAGCGATGAGCCGTGTGTGTGTGTGTGTGTGTGTGTGTGCAGAGAGGATGTCTTGCTTTGTTGCCCATGCTGGTCTCAAATTCATGAACTCAAGGAATCTTCCTGTCTTACTCCCAAAGTGCTGGTATTACAGGCATGAGCCACTGTGCCCGACCCAATTTTGAGTTCAGTAACTTTACGTTCTTAAGCTAAAGTTGTCAGTATTTGATACAAAATGGATGATTAAGATAAATAAGTTGAGGGAGGATAATTTTACAATAGGAAAACTCATCACATTTTTAGAAATACTTAAAAGGAAAAATAACCCCAGTAGATATCAAGAACACCCTAATCACATATATTGCAGGTCTTCTTAAACAGAGTAAAAACTATTACATGCTTTAAACATGTAATGCTTCCAAGTTTCCAAACCTTAGCCCTTTAAGGGCCAAAATTCACCACTTCTTGGCAACTGTACAAACTCATAAATCCTATTTTCTTAATGTGTGTTTGTGTGTTGGAGGTATCTTGTTTGTAGGGAATCATAATTACAATCAATTGTTACTACCACTGCCTGTGTGACAGACTTCTCTAGCCTTTATCATTTCAATAACTTAAAATATACAAACTCAGCTAATCAAGATTAAACTTATGTAAGTTTAAAAACCATCAATAAGTATAGATTCTGTTTTTACTTAGAGTATCGGTAAAATAAATAACTTTTGAACTGAATAACTGATATACTTTAGTATACTGAATCTATACATATGTTATCAGTTCAAAGACCTTCTTTTGTTTAATTTCAGATTCTCAGCTCTATTAGTGATGGTTTAAGTTAACAAAAATGTACACCTTTCCTAAGTGTCAATTGTGTCTTTTTCAGTATTCAATTTCGAATATCATCATCATTATTTTAAAAATCAATAGGCTTATCATCTATGAATTCCTTGAAATTAAACATTGTCACAGTGGACATGCTTAATATCAATTTGTTCAAGTGTCCCTAAAGGAGGCAATTAGGTTACGGGCCATGGAGGCCAGCACAGTTTCTATTACCCTGAATCTTTCTGCCCTAAGTAAACTGTATTCTATGACATATCTGAAGACTACAGAAGTTTAGTTACCTAAATCACTTTAAAGTCCTTACACAATTTTCTTTAAATTATCACAGAACTAAAATTTTAGACCCTGAAAAGACTGAAACTGTTATTTTGAATACAGGTATTTTAAAAGTATGAAAAATTTCAGGAAAGTTCCAAAATAAATATACTAGAGTATAATATACCTTAACTTTCTAAACACTGGTCTTAGGAAACCAGTGTTTGTAAGAACTTCGTCAGTGCCTAAAATATTAAGGTGAAAGTACATAAATGGTCCTTTTTTGGTGCTTGCTATCTACTCTGAATCACTAAACCTTGAGTACAACTATCAGAGAGCAGAGCTAAAATTCAGAAAGACCTAGAAATCTAGAAAGATGATCCTGAATGCATTGTGTTGCTTTCTTATTATGCAGGTTTCCAATCACTGTAAATCTCTCTTTGATTTCTACTCTTCTTCTAGAAGTAAACATGTAAAATAAAAATTTAAACTATAAATCAATTTTTACTTTTTTAAATGAAATTACTCTTTACAAGAGTATGCTGATTTTTTATTTTGCATTTATTTATTTAATTTGAGTCAGAGTCTCACTCTGTCACCTACACTGGAGGGCAATGGCACAATCACTGGCAATGGCTCACTGCAACCTCGATCTTCTGTCCAAGGTAATCCTTCCACTTCAGCCTCCTGAGTAGCTGGGACTACAGGTATGTGCTACCATGCCTGACTAGCTTTTTTTTTTTTTGGCGTAGAGGCGAGGTCTCACTATGTTGCCCAGGCTTGTCTTAAACCCCTAGGCTCAGACAATCCTTCTGCTGCGGGCTCCAAAAGTGCTGAGATTACAGGTGTGAGCCACAACCCCCAGCCCGATTTCTAGAAATTATTGAAACTTCAGGCTATTCCTTAATTATATGAAAACAAATCACTAGAGTTCAGAATCCTCTTGTATATAAAATAAACATTAACACAATGAAGTAAATGAAAAAATATGTAAGAAAGCCTCAGCATAGGGTATGATCCATTAGATAGACACTTATTCCTAATCCTTAAATTCAAAGTAAACCATATACCTCTCTTTTATACAGAAAGAGGTTGAAGAAAATGAGTGGATAATAATGATTTTTTAAAAAACCTTGTGATTATGAAATCTGATTCTATTTGTCAAAACACGTATGCTTCAAAATAGACCTAATTTTCATAACATTAATAAAATATTCAAATTGAAATTTTACTTTAAAGCCTAAGTGGTTTTGTTAGCCAGTATTCATTTCTAATTTATTATCAGCAATTTATTAGTAGATGATTGCCCTCTTGTTACTGCTCAACTTTTTTTTTTTTTTGAGTTGGAGTCTCACTCTGTCGCCCAGGTTGGAGTACAGTGGCACGCTCACGGCCACCCCAGCGTCGAACTGTTGGGCACCAGTGATCCTTCCCCTCAGTCTTCCAAGTAGCTGGAACTACAGGCGTGTGCTACCACACTTGGCTAATTTTTGATTTATTATAGAGACAAGGTCTTGCCATGTTGCCTGGGCTGGTCTTGAATCCGCGGGCTCAGACAATCCACTCGCTTCAGCCTCCCAAAGTGCTGAGATTACAGGCTGAGCCACCGATCCCAGCTGGTGTTACCACTCAACTTAAAGGTTTATTTAACTGATGGCTGCTATCTCCATTAGGGACAATGAAATAATCAGAATGTTCTGTCTATTCTCTCCTTTAAATGTTTATTAAAGAATACCATAAACCAGGCTCGGTGGCTCAGCCTGTAATCCCGCGCCTTGGGAGGCTGAGGTGAGTGGATTGCCTGAGCCCGCCTGGGCAACTTGGCGAGACCTCATCTCTACAATAAATAAAAAAATTAGCCGGGCATGGTAGCCCATGTCTGTAGTTCCAGCCACTTGGAAGGCTAGGGCGGAAGGATCGCCGGAGCCCAGTGGGTCGAGGCTGTGGTGGTCGGGAGCGGCCACTGCACTCCAGTCTGGGCAACGGAGTGAGACTCCAACTCAAAAAAAAAAAAAAAAAAAATTAGCTGGGCGTGGTAGCATGTGCCTATAGTTCCAGCTACTTGGAAGGCTGAGGCGGAAGGATTGCTGGAGCCCAGCAGGTCGAGGCTGCTGCGATGGCCGGGAGCGGCCATTGCACTCCAGTCTGGGCGACAGAGTGAGACTTCAACTCAAAAAAAAAAAAAGAATACCACAATTCCTCCCTGCCCACCTTGCATCAACATAATTTATGATAGTAGTACAGTACGTAAATACTTTCTTTTGAAAAGCAATTTGGCTTCAACAAAATGTTTATAGCCAAAGAAGTAACAAAAAAAGGAAAATATTACCTGCAAGAAAGGTGTTGACTATAATGCTATGTATATAAAGTATTTTCAACTTAAAGATATTCAATGAGTTAAAAGTATAGCTAAGTTCACTACTGTCTAGTAGAATTGAATATGTGCATAATCTAAAACCCTGCAATTCCACTTCTAGATACATACCCTAGAGAAACTTGAAACATGTACATCAGAGTAAAGCTTATATTTGTGCGAAAGATGCACGAAGGTTGGAGAACTGTACCTACTTTATACATTCTGATTTTCCTTAGAGAAAAACATATTTTCAGATTAAGTTGAAGATTATAATCACATGGTCACCTAATATAATCTTATGAAAAGCACTGTATTGAAACCTTCCATCAATCCAACAATAATCCTTCTCTACCTGAAGCAAATCTTTCTTTTTTCTTTTTTTTCTTTTGAGTCAGGGTCTTAGTTTTTCGCCCCAGATGGAATACAGTGGCACAATCATGGCTGAGTGAAGCCTTGACCTCCTGAGCTCAGCAATCTTTATGCCTCAGTCTCCTGAATAGCTGGGACTATAGGCGAGTGCCACCATAACTAGCTATTTTTTTTTTTTTTACATTTTGTAGAGACAAGGTCTCGCTATGTTGCCCAGGCTGGTCTCAAGCAATCCTCCCGTCTTAGCCTCCCAAATGTCTGGAATTACAGGTATGATCCATCACACCTGATCCTTCTTTAAAAACTTTAATTACAAAGTAACCAAGGTTCACTATATTCAACACAGATAAAATCTTTAGGTGGATGGCAGAGAAAAACATGCATTATTTCATTAATCAATGATCCTATAAATACAGAGATTTACAAATCAACAAAACTCAAATGGATTGCATTTTCCCCAATTACAGGATAATATTCTTAGTGTTCCTTTCTGTCAAAGATCAGTTTTAATCAACACTAGATTTTAATCTACAATAAAACAGTTTCTATGTATAGTATTATGAATTCAATTAAGTTTTTTTCTTCCTTCCTTTCAGAACTCAGCCATAGAGTTATGTCCTCCTTTCCACATTATTAATGAAACTATAAGTAAAACATGAAACTTTGAAAAACCTCAATGATGTAATATGCAATTCATTTCAATATGCTTAGGGACATCAAACAATTTGAATGTAGCTAACGTTATAAATATATTTAATAAGACATATTGTCTTTATTAATTTTTACATGCTGACAAAATACTCAACTCAGAAAACATAGCATGAATATGAATAACAAGTTTTTATTTATTTCAAAGGATTTGGCCCAAATACTTTATGAGTCAACATAATTTATTAAAAGCCCAAAATGTCCTGTTTCTTAATCATTCATTACTTATGAAGAACCTTAACAATTATCTTTCACTCTGGAATTAGTTCATACTAAATAAAAAACAGGAATTAGAAACTGTAGTTCTAAATTCACGTCTGCCTCTTAATCTATGAGATCTCAGTTGAGTTATAGAATATAAAATCTATGTTTCCTCATCTATAAAATGGAAGGACAGTATTATGTCTGCTTTGGTTATTCCATAAGGTTGACATAAAGAAGAAATCAAATAAACTATGTGAAAATTCTCTGAAAAACATAAAACAAAAAGCTGACAGAAGGTGTTAGTAGTAGTAAACAGATATTCTCCTAAGAAGGTCAAGTACACTGAAGAGAAATTACTACATTTCTACCAGAAAAAAATCATTTGATCTAGTCTTCCCATAAAGTTTTAACTTTTTTTAAAAAAGGATGCGTTTAAACTGCCTTAATTGTAAAAAAAAATAAAACGCTGGATAAAAGAAAATCAGAGTAAAACAACTGACAGTATTTGAATAATAAAAGAAAATTTGTCCAAAGTAGGAAGAAAATACATTACTGTGAAATAATTTATGAAAGGCAGTATCAGCCATTTAGACTAAGTGAAATGAAATCATGCCAGGGAATTAAAATATACTAATGTATCAACTGTGGTTAATACTTATTCTCAGACTTACCTCTGCCCATTTAAGAATACAAGTCATACAGAAGACATGATTACAGCTTTCAGGAAAACCAACTTCCTTCTCTAATAGGCAATTAAGACATATTGGACATCTGTCAGCTTCACTATACACCAAACCAGTGGTAGAAGTATTATCTCTGTTTTCTTCACCTGTAAAGTAAGACAGCCATATGTGTTTTCAAGTTCTCCAGACCAAATAGCTTGTGTTTCTGGGAGTACAGTGGTCTAGATACTTTAAAGTGCCCTCCAATTACAAAGTAATTAGATCTTAGATACATTGTAACAAACATACTTCTGTTGAGCACAATACCTTCAGAATTTGCTTTCTTATAATTTTTAAGAGAATTTCACTAACCTCATTTAAAAATAAGTAATATTTACATGGTTCAAAAGTTTAAAAGTAAATTTCCCACTCAAATGTATCCCCATTCATTCATCTTTACCCAATCCAACAAGTAACAACTGCCAAACTTCTGGGTCCTTCCAAAGATTTTTTTCCAAGACACAGAAAATCAAATCTAATACATGTTCTTCCATATCCCCTTCTTCACACAAATGGAAGAACACTATACACACTGGCCTGCTTCTTTTATTAAAATGTATTGATGAATTGTAGCTTGTTTTCAACCTTTGAGAATGTCTGACAGTGCTACAATGAAAAAGTAGAGCTATTTCATCACAATTTATCTGTAGGATAAATGCCTAAAAAATGGAACAGCTAGATCAATGTATATATACATTTGTAATAGGAATAAGTAACTGCCAAATTATCCTCTGTAAGATTTCTACTAATTTACACTCTCACCAGCAATGTAATCAACATATACAAAAGTATGTATTTCTGGCTCATTAGCCAATAAAAGATACACTGAAATTTAATATAAAAATAAAGGAATGGTCAGCTGAAATATGAACAGTACACATCAAGCAAGTGGAAAAGTTGGAAATATCCTGGGCCCAAATGTCCACAGTAGTACTCATATCTGGAGACTAAGCCTTAGGACCACCCCAGGTAGGAAAACTTATCCTGACAAATTCCAGTATTAAGTAAAGACTTTTAAATGGGGCTCAAGTAGTCCCAGCATAGGTCTAGGAAAAAGCAAATACACATCTTCTTTAGAAAAGAATACCTAAGTTAGGCACAGTGGCTCTGCCTGTAACCCCAACAACACTTTGGGAGACCAAGCTAGAGGACTGCTTTGAGCCCAGGAGTTCAAAACCAGCCTAGGTAACATAGTGAGACCTCATCTCTACAAAAAAAATTAAAAAATTAGCTGAGCGTGATGGTGTACACTTGTAGTCCCAGATACATAGATGGCTGAGGCAGAAGGATCACCTGAGCCCAGGAGGTTGAGACTACAGTGATTTGTGATTGTGCCACTGTACTCCTGCCTGGGCGACAGAGTGAGCAGAGTGGGGGGAAATCATAAATTAGGCCTTCAGAATTCCATAGATTAAATTTATCAAATATGAGCTCATAATCAAACATTATCAAAGCTAAGAAAATAAGCTGCCTTAAGTGAGAAGCAGTAGAAACAAATTCAGAAATCCAATGGCCTCAAATATCAAAAATTTCAAACACCAGCAGATTCGATCCAGAAGAAAAGAATTCTTGTGAAATGGAAGACAATTTTGAGGAAACTAGCTAGACTCTAGAAGACATAAAAGGAGATGTAACCTGTGAAAGAGAGGCTAAGAAATAAAGTCAGAGAAAGTAATAACATTCTAATTGAATCCAGAAGAAAATAAAGGAGAGAGGCAACAAAGAGGTAATGGCTGGGAAATAGTTAAAAACATGAATCATCAGATAAAAGAAACACACTGTATGCTAAATGGGAGAAATAAAAATAATCTATGCCTAGAAGCAATAGAGCAAAACTGTACACCATAAAAGATGAAAACAAGAACTAAAAGCAGACAATGGGAAAAGATTGATTGTGTACAGGAAACTGACAATTAGACTGAGAAGAGAACTGTAGACAGCAAGAAAGAAAAAAAGAAAATAGTTAAATAATATCTTCCAAGTGCTAGGCCAGGAGTGGTGGCTCACACCTATATCCCAGCACTTCGGGAGGCCAAGGCAGGAAGAATGCTTGAGCCCAGGAGTTGAGACCAGCCTGGGAAATATAAACATAGCCAGACCTTGTCTCTACAAAAAATAAAAATAAAAAATTAGCTTGTTGTGACAGCATGCACCTGTAGTCCCAGTTACATGGGAGGCTGAGTCAGGAGGATTGCCTGAGACCAAGAAGTTGAGGTTGAGGTGAGCTGTGATCATGCCACTGCCATCCAGCCTGGGCAAGAAAGTATGACCTCGACTAAAAAAAACAAACAAAAAACCCTATCAATCCCAAATTACATACCCAGTAAAATTACCTTTGAATGGCTTACAAGAGGATAAAATAGATATAAAACTTAGGGTTTACTACCAATAGTACTTCATTAAAGAAAGAAGATTTTATAAGAATCTTAGAAAATTCAGGAGACACTCTTATGGAAATTGGACTAGGCAACCAATTCCTGATCAAAATCCCAAATGCCCATGCCATAGGAGATAAGATAGACAAGTGGGACCTCATCAAACTGAAAAGCTTCTGAAAAGCAAAAGAAACCACCAAGAGAGGGAGGAGACAGTCCACAGAATGGGAAAAAATATTTGCTAACTCTACATCTGACAAAGGCCTAACATCCAGGATCTACAAGGAACTTAAATGTGCACAAACAAATAAAAAAGTGGGCAAGAGATATGAATAGACACTTCTCAAAAGAAGACATATGAACAGCCAACAGATACATAAAAAAATGCTCAGCCTCACCAATCATCAAAGAAATGCAAATTAAAACCACACTGAGATACCAGCTAACTCCAGTCAGAATGGCCATCATCAGTAACTAAAAAGCAATCGTTGCTGGAGAGGATATGGGGAAAAGGGAACACTTCCACATTGTTGGGGCAAGTGTAAACTAATATAACCTCTGCAGAAAACAGTATGGCGATTCCCAAAACATCTAAAAATCGACCTTCCATGCAACCCAGCCATCCCCTTTCTGGGAATATATGCAGAGGAAATCAAATCATTCTATTAAAAAGATACCTACACACGCATTTTTTTTTTTTTTTTTTTTTTAGTTGGCATCTTACTCTGTCACCCAGGCTAGAGTGCAGTGGCACGCTCACCACCACCACAGACCACAGCCTTGTCCTGCTGGCTCAGGCGATCCTTCCGCATCAGCCTTCCAAGTAGTTGGAACCACAGGCATGTGCCACCACACCCAGCTAATTTTCTGATTTATTGTAGAGATGAGGTCTCACCAAGTTGCCAAAGATGGTCTTGTGCCCATGGGCTCAGGAAATCCTCACACCTTGGCCTCCCAAAGTGCTGGGATTATAGGCGTGAGCCACTGTGCCAGAACTTACACGCATGTTTATTGCAGCATTATTTACAATAGCAAAAACATGGAACCAACTGTGCTGCCCATCAAAAATGGACTGGATTAAAAAAAAACATGGTACATATACACAATGGAATATTAAGTAGCCATAAAGAAGGACAAAATTATGGACTTTGCAGCAACCTGGATGGATTTAGAGTCTATCACACTCAGTGATCTATCACAGAAACAAAGAACTGAGTACCACTTGTTCTCACTCATAAGCAGTCCCTGAACATTTATCAAAATACTACAAGAACGGGACTGGCAGTAGCAGGCACTGCTGGGGCAGGGCGGGGCGGGGGGGTGGGGAGCGGGGCGGGGGACAACATGGCACATAACATCAATAAGATACCTGATCTCAAACCAGGCGAAGCAGGAGCAGGAACCAAAGGGAGACCCAAACTTTACCTGTACGTAGATTACTTATCTACCTAATCCTGAATTGTACCCCGTATCTTTAAAATTAAAAAAAAAAATTTTTAAGTTAAAAAAACAAGGTTTTTTTCAGAAAGAGGAAATGAGTAGAGAATAAACTGAAGCAAACACTGTCTGCATAAAATATCATCTAATTGTGGTGTTTAAAATAAAAGAATCAAAATAATAAAACTATATAACTTAAATCAAGAGTAAACCAGAGTTAAGGTGTTCTAAGTTTCTTTGTTGGTAGTGAAGATTAAATTAACGTTAGAAAGAGAAGAAAGTATCAATGCTAACTTTAAAACAAAAACAGAAGCAGTAACCCCTAAACCAGTAGACAACAAAACTTTAAGCAGAAAAGGAAACAGGGCAATAAACAAAAAACCTTTATCAACTGAAAATATGACACAGGAGAAAAAAAAAATGTGTGTACTTTTTAGGCAGCTATTTCAGAATTTAAGAACAAAAATAAGTAAAAAACAAAAAAGTTCTTGTGTATTTTGAAATGTACATAAGTGAACAGTTTAGAAACACTAATTTGTTTTCAATAAACTTTATAAAAATTAAAATTACCTTCTGTATCTTCATACTCCTTATTTCCCACATTTAGGGTATATACAGTTTTCTTCTTCATTTCTCCTTAGAAAAGCGTTTCCTATGGGGTGAATAATAACAGAGAATTTTTATGTTTGCCTTCTCCCAATAACATCAATTTTAAAAAACAACAATTCTAAACTGTAATTATTTTACACATGAAAGAACCCAGGACAAGCCAAGTCAATCAGTTTGTGGATAATCCAGTACTGTTTTACATTCCTTGCCATCAAGAAGCACAATCTTATTGAAAGAAAAAGCCTTATGTGATTATTAAGCAACAAAACCAAAACGATCATTTCTGTGGCACAGATATAAATAAATACAACTGAAGCTTAAGGAACAGAGATCAATTTGGAATGGAGTTTTCAGAGAAGGTAATAGTTTACGTGTGTTGAGGAACCTAAGGCATTTGAGGAGCAACATACCATGGAGAAATAAAATAGCATTTAGCTAGGCCAATCTGACAAGAACAAGAAGAGTGAAAGTATGTGAGTGTCTACTGAGAAGGGGTAGGCATGTGAGCCAAGAACTTCATCTGAAAGATCACAGCGAGGGGCAACACAAGAAATAAACAGCAATGTAAATCTAGTAGGGCTAGATTACATGATCTCTAATGATTAACTGAGAAGCTTAGATTCAATCTTAAAGATTCTTCTGAAGAACAGTGATTAAAAAGTGATGTAAGTGAACTTTTTAAAAAAAAAGATTACATGCCAGCAAAGTACAGAATGGATTACAGTGGGAATAATTAACACAGAAATTTTCATAGCTAGAGTAACTGCCTATGAAGTGAATGAGAAAAGTAAGAAATAAGAGCTGAAGAATTTCTGCGATTTGGTGAGCAACTACAGGGAAGAGTCAAAGAATATTCTGGCCTAAAAGACTAGGACAATGGTGATTATAAGAGGCAAAAATGAGAAATGTGGGAAAGGGAGTTAATTTGGTAGTCAAAGGGAAGAAACTTATGAGGTAAAATTATTTTTTAAATCAACCCTAAATACTCCTTGATTTGATGCAAGATATATGACGGTAATGACAAGTCCAAATACATTTTGGAATATCTAGATAGAAGAAACCCCCAACTTCATCAGTTTTGATTCTCCCATATGTATCTTAATTAATGTCTTATTACCTTCTAATATAATTTACACATGGTAGTTTCTACATTAAAGGTATGAACTGCCCAGGAAAACTCCTTATTTGGTTAAATAAAGCAAAATGCAAAGTCCTACCTTTGGTTTAAACATTAACTGCAAAAGCAGAAGATAAGAAACTCTGGGGCAGGGAGGTGGAATTGGCAGTAGTGGGAATCTTCCTGGGGAAGGGGGGGCACACCTCATCAACAAGGGTACCTGCACAATGAATATTTGTATACCTAACCCTGAATTGTACTCTATAATTTTAAATTAAAAAATTTTTTAAAAATAAAAAGAGAGAGAGGAGAAAAAAGAAACTCAGTAGCACATGTAGAAGGATTTTAAGGCTATAGCAGATTAAAAGCTCAAAATGAGTCAGTATTTAATTAACCAATCAGTCTTAATAAAAGTAGAGTGAAGAAAACTTTCCAGTAGTAGTCTACATTTGCAACACTTGTTTTAGTTCTAGTGTAAACTAATTTGTTTTAGATCCAGGCTTTAAAGACAAATAACATAATGATAAACATCCAGAGAAACTAACTAGAATGGTGACAGCCCTAAAAGCCCTGTCATATGCAGAAAAGTAAAGTAGTAAAAACAGAAAGCTTAAGAAGAACATTAGCAGTTATTTTCAAATGGAATGGACTGTTTTGAAGGGTGTTAGACTAACCTATTGATGAAAGTATTCAAGCAGAGGCCAGATAACCTCTTGTAGGAATTTTTAACTCAAAGATTTAGTGAGTACTATATGCCTATTAAATTATAGGCAATCCTCTATGTACAACAGTGAACAAAACAGATAGAAATCTCTGTCTTTACATTCTAATGGGGCGGACAAAACAAACAAAATAGTAAGTAAAATATCTAGTATGTTAGATGTTGAGAAGTACTATGGAGAACAATTAAAAACATGCCAGGCACAGTGGCTCACATCTGTAATCCCAGAACTTTGGGAGGCCGAGGCGGGAGGACTGCTTGAGCCCAGAAGTTTGAGATCAGCCTGGACAACCAAAAGAGAACTTGTCTCTACAAAAAAAAAAAAAAAAATTTCAGGCACACACCTGTAGTCCCAGCTACTCTACAGCTGAGGTAGAAGGATTGCCTGAACTCAGGAGTAGAGGCTACAGTGAGCCGTGATCATGCCACTGCACTCCAGCCTGGGTGCGAGTGAGACCCCAACTCAAAACCAAAACAAAACAGTGTGGCTAATAAGGAATGAAATAATGTGGAAGATGTTTCATACAGCATGGTTAGGGAAAGCCTCTGTGATAAAGTGACACTGAATTGGCAATCTGAAACAAGCAAGGACGTTCTATGGATATCCAGTGTTTCCAGGCTGAACATTCTCAGCAAAGAGAACAGCTAGTATGAAAGTCCTAAGGCAGAGAGGAGCATGTCTGGTACATTCAAGGAACAACCAAGAGAGGAGTGTGATTAGGATAGAGCAGAAGAGAGGAAAAGTAGTAGATGAAGTCAAAGAAGTAATAGAAAACAAGATCATGCAGGACCTTCTAGGCTAAGGTGAGACTGGCTTCTCTGAGTGACATGGGGTCACTATAGAGTTTTGAGCAGAGGAGACAAGGAAAAAAGTAGAGGCCAGCAAGACTACTGCAATTATCTGGGGGCTGACAGGCTTGTTCCACAGTGGTAGCAAAGGTGATGAAACATGCTCAGATTTCAGATGTGTTTTGAAAATATAGCCATCAGGATTTGCTGGTAATTGAATGCAAAGTGTTTGGTAGACTGCAAGGACCTAGGATAACTCTAAAGTATTTTAATCTGAGCAACCAGAATGAGAGGCTTGTTTAGAGAGTGTACTATTTAAAAAAATTCAGATACATAGGTGAGTATAGCCATTATGGAAAACAATATGAAGTTTCCTCAAAAAACTAACAGTAAGTCAGTCGCAGTAGTGTGCACCAGTAATCCCGGCTACTCAGGAGGCTGAGGCGGAAGGACCGCTGGAGCCCACAAATTCAAGGCTAGTCTGGGCAACTCTGCAAGATCACATCTCAAAACAAACAAAAACCCTAAAAGCAAAAAATAAATATCTCAGGCACCACCCATACTTAGTGAATCAGAATCTACTTTTTATCAAAATCCGTACAAAATTCCTATGTACAATAAAGCCAGAGAAGCTCTGCTGTTGACAATTTCAATCAACTTAGTTAATTTTAAACTAAACCAATTTAGTTTATTTTAAAGTCATATTTTACTACTATGTAATTCATAATTAAGTATAATTTTTATATGGATCCAGCAATTTCACTCAACAAAGTATATATCCAAAAGAAAGGAAATCAATATATCGAAGAATTATCTGCAATCCGGTATTCATTGTAGCACTATTCAATAGTCAAACTATGAAATCAACCCAAGTGTCTATTAATGGATGAACAAAGAAATGTGGTCTACATACAAAATGAAATATTATTTAGCTATAAAAAGAAATGAAATCCTGTCATTTGCAACAACATGGATAAAACTGGAAGTATGTTAAGTGAAATAAGCAAGACACAGAAAGACAAATACATGTTTTCACTCATCTGTGAGAGCTAAAAAACTGAATCTCATGAAGACAGAGACTAGTGGTTACCAGAGGCAAGAAAGAGTAGGAGGGAGGAGGGAACTAAGAGAGGTTGATTTAATGGATTGAAAATACACTTAGATATTAGAAATAAGACCTAGTATAGAATCAGTAGGATGACTGCAGTAAATAATCACCTACTGTATGTTTAAAACAAGCCAGAAGAGAATAAGTTGAACGTCCCTAACATAAAAATAAATGTTTAAGGTAATGGATATCACAATTACCATAATTTGATCATTACACAGTATATGAATTTATTAAAATACCAAATGTACCCCCAAAATATATACATCTGTTATTTATCAATACAATTATTTTTAAAAATTCAGACAGTCACAAGTTACCCTCCTTGCTATTCAAGCAGAAAGACAGCATCAATACCACCTGGGAGCCTGTTATAAATACAGGATATCACAGGCACCACTCATACCTAGTAAATCGGAATCTGCTTCTTATCAAAACCTGAACAAAATTCATATGTACAATAAAGCCTGAGAAGCACTGCTCTTCAATTTCAAACAACTCAGTTAGTTTTATGCTAACCAATTTAATTTCAAAGTCATATTTTGCTACAATGTAATTTATAATTAAGTATAATTTTTATATGGGGAAATTCATACCATACTATCTTGCCCATTATCCTAAACATCTGAGAATAAAAATATTTAAGTTGGAATTCATTCAATGTGATAAAATGTCAGTTTGAAAATTAACACAATATTTTAAAAGCCTAAAAGATGGCCAGGAGATATAATATAAAATCCATTTATGTAGCTCAATTAATTTGTGTCCTATATGACAGTCTAATCTATGCTATTTTTATATTTCCTCCTTTAAGAAAAATAAACTTATATTTATATATAAATTATAATTTATAATTAATATTTTAAAGCTGAATGTGGTAGATTACTCCTGTAATCTCAGCTACTTAGGAGGATAAGAAGAAAGGATCCCTCAAGCCCATTAGCTCAAGTCTAGCCTGGGCAACATGGTGAGACCTCATCTCTAAAAGAAAGAAATTATAATTACTATTTTACAATAAATACATTCATATAACAACTCGAGCAGAATGACCTAATTTTAAAATTCTATTTATCATATAAGAAGTCAGGCTGGGCACAGTGGCTCATGCCTATAATCCTAGCATTCTGGGAGGCCAAGGCAGGAGGGTTGCTTGAATCCAGAAAGTTTGAGACCAACCTAGGCAACACAGCAAGACCTCGTCTCTATAAAAATACCAAAAAATTAGCCAGCCGTAGTGGTATGCACCTGTAGTCCCAGTTACTAGGAAGGCTGAAGCAGAAGGATCACTTGAGCTCAGACTGTGCCACTGCACTCCAGCCTGGGCTACAGAGTAAGATCACAACAACAAAAAAACGCCACTAAAATTTTGAATTTGGAATGATACAAAGCACAGGTACAAATTAGTTTTTAGAAATTCAAAACTCACTTTCCCACAGAAACCCTGGAATATATGGGAGTGAGTTTCCTAGACCAACCACTAGAGTGCATTCAAATAATAGTATACTGCAACACTTCAGTTCTCTAGAACAGTGCTGCCCAAGAAGAAATTATCCTATCAAGTACCTGAAGTGTGGAGAGTACATGTGAGAAACTAAATTTTAAATTTCAGTGAGGTAAGAATCTATTTAAATTTAAACAGCCAAATGTACTACCGGCTACTATACTGCTATTAAAGATATATTTAATAGCTACACTGCTATTGTACAGTTCAGTTATTAAAAAACTGCTTCAAGTTATATCTGGGAAACTAAAAACCATATTGATTCATATAGCTAAGGTCCTCAGAGAATCCACAGTAACTCCAACTCTCTCAGAAAGTCTATTCCTCTTTATCTCCAGTCCTCTATTCAAGACAAAACAGTCCCCAATCCCAAATCCAACCCTCCATTCAACACAATCTGATTTTTAAAAAGAGGGGGCATTAAGTTAAAGCATTCTGAGTAGCATATTTCAGTGATTAATGACTTGGGCTCTAGGGCAAACCTGTGCTTATGATATTGTCTAGCAAACATAAGCATTCATACTACCTTGCAAAATAAGCATTCAAATGTTAACCATTACTATTAATGCAGGATCTTCTACCCTAATCCCAGTCTTAAAACCATTAAGGTCCCCCTGCTTATTTACCAAAAAATTTGATCTTTCTTCAAAGAATGTGATTCCCTTGAAGAAACCATAAACAAGACTATTTTTAAACTGATGTCTAGGGAGGATTGATTACTACCTATTATTATAGGCCAGTGATTAAAAATCCAGTTGCTTTTTTTCCCTTCTGTTCCGATACCTTTGGTAGAGGTTTTTGCACACAAAGTTCTGTTGCAGCACAACTATGCTCATTCCTTTCCATATTTTATTTCTAGCAACAGTTTTGATGTGACCTCAACTTTATAACTATCAACAAATAATAAAACTGAGATGGATATGAAACTCAAAAAACTTTTAACCATGTTTGTTTTGATGATCTCATCTACATGCTCTGCTTTCAGTTATTTCACATCAGTCCCTGGAATTACTTTATAGTTCAGTTTCTGAAAAGATTATTAGTGATTCAATTGCTTTTTAGCAATTGATCAACAACAGTAATTTCTAGGAATCTTTCATATTCAATTTCTCCACTCTGGACTTTATATTCAGACAAGGGCTTATTGTCCAAACACCATTCACTGATGAACAAATAATCCTGTAAATTTCCAGATAAGCTGAAAATTAAGAAGCTGAAGTCACCCACACTTATACGTCTTATAATAAAATTAGTTTCATACAAAAATACAGAAAGTAAAGATATGCTTCTGAAATGTCTCTAAAATTTTTGCACAGTGTCTTCAACACCAAGTGACTGCCAAAATAGTCCATAATAATGAAGCATGTCATCTCATACTATGCTCTATAATGATGAATAGCTTAATTATTGAATCAAATCATTTTAAAAGAGTAAAGTGAGCACCATAAAAATGAATGAAATCGACAACCCCTTCAGTTTCCCTCCACTGTGGGAGCTTTTCTGTCGTCTCAATAAACCCTGCTTTCTATAAAAAAAAAAAAAAAGAATGAGCCGGGCTCGGTGGCTCAGCCTGTAATCCCGCGCCTTTGGGAGGCTGAGGTGAGTGGATTGCCTGAGCCCGCGGGTTCGAGACCCGCCTGGGCAAGCGAGACCTCATGTCTACAATAAATCAAAAAATCAGCCGGGCGTGGTAGCACGCACCTGTAGTTCCGGCTACTCGGAAGGCTGAGGCGGAAGGATCGCCGGAGCCCAGCAGGTCGAGGCTGCGGTGGCCGGGAGTGGCCGCTGCACTCCAGTCTGGGCGACAGAGTGAGACTCCAACTAAAAAAAAAAAAAAAAAAGAATGAATTCATGTCCTTTGTATCAATATGGATGGAGCCAGAGGTCATCATCCTAAGTAACTGTTTAAGAAACAGAAAACCAAACACTACATGTTCTCACTCATATGTGGGAGCTAAACAGTCACAGAGGTGGAAATAAGAGACACTGGGGATACCAATAAGGAGGGACAGGAGTCAGGGCTCAGAGACTACCTACAAGGCACAATGTTCACTATCTAGGGAATGAGCTACCTGAAACCCAATCCCCACCACTACACACTATGTCCATATACAGCAAGCATGTGTGTGTACCCCCTAAATCTAAAGTAACAATATAAAAATGGTAAAGATGAATCACTGCAAGTGTCTTTAGCAGAAACTGATGGCCCAGTGGGACAGAAGAATCTTTATTTATATTAGTGTTTAGCTTAAAAATAAGTATGCATTTTTGGTGTGTGTATGTGTTGTAAATAATGTGATATTTGTCAGAGAACTAATACCCACTGGCAAACAAACAGATCTTTCTATGCTTACAAAAATAAGAGTAAAGTAAATAAAAGTAAATAAAGTAAATAAAGAGTAAAACTTTTTCAAAGTGAAAGGCAAGGCAGAAATCCTTAGGCACACAACAGAAACTAAACTTAAAATAGGATAAATTTTTCACAGGTAATATAATTATTTAAGAAATTCACAAAAACTGTTCTTAAAGAGAAATTAATTTTCCTAGTTTCTTCTTCATTGACAGTTGCACCATCTCCTCAACAAGATTTGTACTGTGGCATGCAGAAGGATCACATATATGTTGAAAAAAATTATAAAATGTAATTGACAAACTGTATTTAATATGATTCAAGTTGTCATTACATTCAAAAATAGATAAAAAGTGAAATCAGGGAGTTCCAGTTCTGGGTAAGATGGAATAAATATATTCCACCTTGTTAATCACACTGAATGAAACTATAAAACTATGACAGAATGCATGGAGCAGCTATCTGAAGACTCACAAGTAAATAATGGCAAATGGACAATGGAAGAGACCAGAATCTAATATATCTAATATATCATCCAACTGACAATAAGGGTACCACTTTTTCCCCACCCAAAATCACCCAGCTTGGGCTTAATGGAGCCTGAAACCTAGAAAGTAGGCACTAGTAACAACAGAGAGAGCTCTAAGAGAATCCCTCTAACTCTAAGGAGTGAGAAAAGGGTCTCCCAATGTTCAGAAAGAGTAGAGAAAATTGTTCCTTCTTTTTCTATTCTTTATTCCTCATGTTCCAGTTCCCAAGCAATCTTGCGGTGGTAGTGACTGCAACAGTGGCATCAGCCTCAAACTCAGAGAGAGGAACCATCCTCACCAAATGAAGGAATGCTAGGCCTGCCTCATTATCTCCTATCTTCCTGTCACTAGGATTCAGACACAGTTGTGAGAAGTAGAGTAAATTAAGACCAAGCTTTCTGGCTAAAGGACATAAAAGGGAGTTCCAGGCATCAAGATAATACCACAGATATAACAGAGAGGAAAGAATTTGAGAAAGTAACAGTAAGCAATCCATGAACCCCCGGCTCACCCAAACTGCACACATATGGATCTAATCCTAAGTAGCATATCACAGACTTTGAAAACTAAAATATGAAATAAAGTCCTATGCAGGTCACAGACTAGCTATTGGGTAGTGCACACTGAAAACATACAAAAAGTACTGTAAAAGTTACGAAAACAGAACTGAGATTAAAACTACAATCTAAAGAAAGCTGGTTGGAATTTGTGACCTGAACCCAACTGAATCAACTGTCTGCAAAAACACCACCATTCTCCATAGCACTTTAACAAAAGTCAAAGGATCATAACATAATGTTCAAAATGTCAAGAACAGGCCAGGTGCACTGGCTCACGTCTGTACTCCCAGCACTTTGGAAGGCTAAGGCGGGAGGACTGCTTGAGCACAGGAGTTCAAGACCAGTCTGGATAACATAGCAAGACCTTGTCACTACACAAAAATTAGCCAGGTGTGGTGGCTTGTGCCTGTAATTCCAGCTTCTCAAGAGGCTGAGGCAGAAGGATTGCATGAGTCCTGGAGGTCAAGGCTGCATGCAGTAAGCTGTGATCATGCCACCGCACTTTGGGCTGGGTGACAAAGTGAGACCTTGAATCAATAAAGAAAGTCCAGCTACAGAAGGCTGAGGCAGAAGGACTGCCTGAGCTCAGCAGGTTGAGGCTGCAGTGGCCGGGAGCATGCCACTGCCCTCCAGCCTGGGTGACAGAGTGAGACTCCCACTCAAAAGAAAAAAAAAGACAGTCAAGAACACAATACAAAATTAACTGGTATAGAGAGAATTTTAAAAACATCATTATCATGGGGAAAAAATTTAACAGAAAACCAACACCAAGATGACACAGATGTTAGAGTACTGGGTGAATTATCTAGCAGGTGGACAGCATTTTTTTTCCTTTCTTTTTTTTTTTTAGAAAGCAGGATATATTAAGAGGACAGAAAAGCTCCCACAGCAGGAGAGGACGTGAGGAGGCTGCCCTGGACAATGTTTTTAAAGCAGGTCTAAATATGCTCCAATAAGTATAAACAAATACTTCTGAAACAAATGGAAAGTTAAAAACATCACAGCAAAGAAAAAGAAAATATAAAAACCCACCAAATGGAAATATTAGGACTGAAAAATTCAAGAATTGAAATAAAAATAAACTGGACAGACTCAGCAAAATGGAAAGTGGTTCACGTCTGTAATCCCAGTATTTTTTTTTTTTTAGTTGGAGTCTCTCTGTCACCCTGACTGGAGTGCAGTGGCATGCTCCCAGCCACCGCAGCCTCAACCTGCTGGGCTCCGGTAAGCCTTCCAAGTAGCCGGAACTATAGGCGCACACTACCACGCCTGGCTAATTTTTGATTTATTGTAGAGATGAGATCTCACCAAGTTGCCCGGGCGGGACTCGAACCCATGGGCTCAGGCAATCCACTCACCTCGACCTCCCAAAGCGCTGGGATTACAGGCTGAGCCACCAAGCCCTGCCTATAATCCCAGTATTTTGGAAGGCCGAGGCAGCAGGATTCCTTGAGCCCAGGAGTTCGAGACCAGCTTGGGCAACATAGTGAGACCTTATCTCAATAAAAATATTAAAAAGTTAGCCAGGTATGGTGGCACATGCTTGTAGTCCCAGCTACTTGGGAAGCTGAAGCAGAAGGATTGTCTAAGCCCAGGAGGTCAAGAATGCAGTGAGTCATGATGGTACCACTGTACTCCAGCCTGGGTGACAGAGTGAGATCCCAACTCAAAAAAGAAATGAAAGTTAAGAGTCAGTGAACTCAAAAATAAATCAACAAAAGTTACCCAATCTTAGAAACAAACAGGAAAGTATTGAAAACAAACTATTATGGCTTCAGGAACCTGTGAGGCAATACCAAAACACTAATATTCATGTCAGAAGTCCAAGGAGAAGAAAATGATTGAAGAGAGAAAAAAAGAAGAGGCCGGGCTCGGTGGCTCAGCCTGTAATCCCAGCACTTTGGGAGGCCAAGGCAAGTGGATTGTCTGAGCCTGGGGTTCAAGACCAGCCCGGGCAACTTGGCGAGATCTCATCTCTACAATAAACCAAAGATTAGCCAGGTGTGGTAGCACGCGGCTATAGTTCCAGCTATTTGGAAGGCTGAGGTGGAAGGATCGCTGTAGCCTAGCAGTTCGATGCTGGGGTGGCTGTGAGCATGCCACTGCACTCTAGCCTGGGTGATGGAGTGAGACTCCAACTTAAAAAAACAAAACAAAAAACAAAGAAGAAGAGAAGAAATAGCTGAAAACCTTGCAAATTTCACTGAAGGACATCAACTTCTATATCCAAGACTCATGAATCACAGATACAACAATCCCAATGAAATCCATGCCTACATCCATACATCCATACATCAGAGTCAAACTGCTAAAAATTACAAAGGAAAACTTTGAAAGTACCTCCCGAAAAACAATGCATTATTAATGAGGGGAGGGGGCTTAATGATTTGAATCACTGGTGATTTCTCATCAGAAACCACACAAACCAGAAAAAGTAGAACAAATTCCTAACGTGTAAAAGGATAGAAAAGAATTGTAAAACTAAAATCCTCTATATAGCAAAAATATCCTTCAGAAATGAAGTGAAATAAAATACACTGTAAATCAAAGAAAAACGACAGAAATTATTGGCTAGTTCTAAAAAATTCCTAAATGAAGTTCTTCAGTCAAAAGAAATGGAAAACTAGCAATGATGGAAGAGCAACAAAATCAGTAAATATTTGGATATATAGTAATTAATTGTTCTCATCTTGAAAGCTTTAAAATATGTCTAGCACTAAAAGCAGATATTTACAGCACTTTCTGATAAGATTTCCAACATAGGCATACCACAAATATACTGCAGATTTGGGTCCAGATCAGTGCAATAATGTAAATATCACAATAAACTTTTTGGTTTCCCAGAGCACATAAAAGTTATGTTTACATTATACTATAGTTTATTAAGTACGCAATCGCATTATGTCAAAAAAGTATATACTTTAATTTAAAAATACTTTATTGCTAAAAATGCTAGCAATCATCTAAGCCTTCAGTGAACTGTTTTTTTTTTTTTTTGCGGTGGAGGGTCTTGCCTCACTCAGTGTTAATACCTGCTGACAGATCAGGATAATGGTTGCTGAAGGGTAGGGAGGCTGTGACAATTTCTTAAAATAAGACAACAATGAAATGTGCCTTATGGGTGAACTATTCCTTTCACAAAAAATTTCTCTGTAGCACGCAATGCTATTTGATAGCATTTTACTCACAGTACAACTTATTTCAAAATGGAAGTCAATCCTCTCAAACTCTGCCACTGTTTTATCAATTAAGTTAATAAATTATTCTAAATCTGTTGTTGTCATTATTTTTTTTGAGTTGGAGTCTCACTCCGTTGCCCAAGCTGGAGTGCAGTGGCACGCTCACAGCCACCCCAGCGTCAACCTGCTGGGCTCAGAAGATCCTTCTGCCTGTCTTCCAAGTAGCCAGAACTACAGGCGTGTGCTACCATGCCTGGCTAATTTTTTTGATTTATTGTAGAGATATGGTCTCGCCAAGTTGCCCAGGTTGTTCTCAAACCCACGGGTTCGGGCAATCTCCCTCACCTAGGACTCCCAAAGTGCTGGGATTACAGGTTTGAGCCACCGCGCCTGGCTTGTTGTTGTCATTGTAATGATGTTCACAGTATCTTCACCAGGAGTAGATTTCATCTCAAAAAAATCACTCTTTTTATCCATATGAAGCAACTCCTTGTCTGTTCAAGTTTGATTATGAGTTACAGCAATTCAGTCACATCTCCAAGGATCCACTTCTAATTTCAGTTTTTTTGGGTTTTGTTTTTAGTCAGAGTCTCACTCTGTTGCCCAGGCTGGAGTGCAGTGGCATGCTAATGACCACCGCAGCCTCGACCTGCTGGGCTCAGGCGATCCTTCTGCCTCAGCCTTCCAAGCAGCTAGAACTACAGGCATGTGCCATCACAAAGTCTCATCAAGTTGCCCAGGCTGGTCTCGAGTCCCGGAGCTCAGGCAATCCTCTCGCCTCAGCCTCCCAAAGTGTTGGAATTACAGGCAAGAGCTACGAGGTCTGGCTATTTTTTTTTAAACTACATCTGCAGTTCCCTTCTTCCACTGACGCCTTGAACTCCTCAAAGTCATCCATGAGAGCTGGAATCACTACTTCCAAACATCTGTTCATGTTGATATTTTTATCTCCTCTCATAAATCATAACCGTTCTTAATGGTATATAGAATGGGGAATCCTTTCAAGAAGCTTTTCAATTTACTTTGCCCAGATCCATCCAAGAAATCACTATCTGTGGCAGCTGTGGCCTTACAACATGTATTTCTTAAAGAATAAGACGTGAAAATCAAAATTACTTCTTGATCCATAGGCTGCAGAATGGATGTTATGTTGGCAGGCAAGAAAACAACATTCATCTCTCCTTGTGCATCTCCATTAAAACTCTTGAGTGACTACATGCACTGTCAATGAACAGTAATTATTTTGAAAGGAATCTTTTTATCTGAGCAGTAAGTAGGCCTCAACAGTGAGCTCAAAACATTCAGTAAACATGCTATAAACAGATGTGCTGTCATCCAAGCTTTGTTGTTCCACTTATGTAATCCCAGCACTTTGGGAGGCTGTGGTGAGTGAATTGCCTGAGCCTGCGGGTTCAAGACCAGCCCAGGCAACTTCGCAAGACCTAGTCTCTACAATAAATCAAAAATTAGCTGGGCATGGTAGCGTGCACCTGTGACTCCGGCAACTTGGAAGACTGAGGCGGAAGAATTGATGAAGCCCAGCAGGTCAACGCTGGGGTGGCCATCAGCATGCCACTGCACTCCAGCCTGGGCGATTGAGTGAGACTCTAACTCAAAATAAAAAAAAACCTAACTGGTCAGTCTTCTGCTATGTTTACCATGACTTTGCCAATCTTCACTAATAAGTGACAGAATTTGACACCATAAAGTACATCAGTAAGATAGGTTATTGAGAAAGGGAACAAGAGTAACGAGTCAAAGGTGATGAATAAGCTCATCTCTACAAGTAACTATTCTAAGATGTGATAATTTAGAAGTCTTACAAGTCCATGCCAAAGAAATAACCCTGATAGTAATCCAAGTTACTTAAAGCTATATTAAAATAGTCCCCAAACAAACAGCCCCTTAAATTAGCTGAGATTAATGCTCAAAAAAACATGCAGGCCTGGCATGGTGGCTCATGCCTGTAATTCCAACTGAGGCGGGAGGATTGCTTGAGCCCAGGAGTTCGACACCAGCCTGGGCAACATAGCGAGACCTTGTCTCTACAAAGAAATGAAAATTAAAATTAAAATAAAATAGGGTAAAAAGATGCAAAAAACGAGACAATTATCTCATTTTCTGAAGAACAAAAAATATCATCTGACATCCTTGAATCAATACATTCCATTTTTAAATCTCATTTTCCCTAGTTATTCTAGTTACAGATAAACTCTAGCCTGTGCATAGGGCTAGTTCAGCCTGAACGTTTGGAGAAAACTCTCCCCAGTCCATTGGTTTTCAAATTTCTGAAGTTTTATAAATGTTGGATTAAAGTTTTATTTTCAGATCCATTTTAGGATATTGTTTTGACAAGATGAAGCAGGCCCACTATAGCCTATCTCAAAAATCTGGACCAAATACTAAAAGCAACTTACCTGAGTACTTTACTCTGAAAAGTAATATGGAGAAGAGGAATGTGGAGGGGAGTAAAAACTTGGAGAAGTGAATTGCATTGGGTTTTCCCATTTTATTTTTCATCTTTTCTCTTGTAGCTTTGTCCTACAGGCAGCTACATAGTGGCAGTGGCACAGGTGGCTAAGTCTCAAAGAAGTCCATTTTTCTGGGTATTTCTAGCCAAGGAAACCAGGAAAAGGGGACCCCAGGTTGCGGGGGTAGGGATACTGGAAAGATTTTGATCAAGGGGATCCTTCTGTATAAACCCTCACAAGTCTTAGCTGAGATATGCAAGCATTCACCAAAAATAGGACAGACCCAAAGCAGTACAGCAAAATCTTTGACAACTGAAATAGGGCTGACCTATCACACTTCCGAAAGGCAAGACAAAATTTGCAATCTGGGCTGACTGCCAAAACAAAACAAATGCAAAACAACATTCTCTAGAGGATTATTACAGGGCACACAGTCTATACACAGCACAATATTGTCCAGGATATAGTTCAAAATTACTTGACATAAAAAGTGCCAGGAAATGAGCCCAATTCTCAAGGGAAAAGGCAATCTATTGACTGCCAACACCAAGATAACCCATATCTCAGAATTATCAAGGGCTTTATAACAGTTATTATAACTATGTCCCATGGAGAAAAAAAAGCACTCTGAAATAAATGAAAAGATGAAAATCTACTCCTGGTGAAGACACTGTGAACATCATTAAAATGACAACAACAGGCCAGGCGCGGTAGCTCAAACCTGTAATCCCAGCACTTTGGGAGGCCGATGAAAATTTCAGCACAGAAATAGTAACTCTAAAAAAAAAGAAAAGTTTAGAACTAAAAAACAAAATGTCTAAAATAAGGGCTCAACAATAGAATAAAAATGCAAAGGAATGAGTCAGTGAACATGCAGCTAAATCAATAGAAATGATCTAATGTGGAGAACAAAGAAATAAAAGAATAAAGAAAAAAATAAAGTCTCAGGGTGCTGTGGACAACATCAAAAGTTCTATTTATATCACTTGAGTTACCAATAGAGAGGAGAAAGAAATTGGTACAGAAAAAAATGTAAAGAAATAATAACCATAAGCCTCCCAAACTTGGAGAAGGGCACAAACTTGGAAATTCACAAAGCTCAGAGACCACCACTTATACTGTGAGAAAAGCAAAGATGAAGGAAAAAAATCCTTAAAGTTGATAGAGAAACACAACACACAGAAGAAAGTAATGATTCGATTACTGCAAATTTCTCATCAGAAACAATGGAGTCCAGACAACAGTGGAACATCTTTAAAATACTAAAAGATCTGTTAACCCAGATTTTATGTCTAGAGAAGAAATCCATTACAAATCAAAGTATTTGAAAAAAAAAGTTTTCAGCCAAGAAAACAGAATTTATCACCAGAAGGCATACTTTAAAAGATATGCTAAAGAAAGTTCTTCAGGCTGGGCTCGCTGGCTCAGTCTATAATCCCAGCACTCTGGGAGGCTGAGGTGAGTAGATTGCCTGAGCCCGTGGGTTCAAGACCAGTCCCAGGGCAACTTGGCAAGACCCTGTCTCTACAATAAATCAAAAAGTAGCATGCACCTGTAGTTCGGCTACTTGGAAGACTGAGGCAGAAGGGTCACTGAAGCCTAGCAGGTAGATGCCGGGGTGGCTGTGAGTGCACCACTATACTTCAGACAGAGTGAGACTCCAACTCCAAAAAAAAATAGAAATTTCTTCAGGCTGAAAGGAAATGATACCTGAGATAATCTTGGAATTTTATTAATTAAAGCACAAGATAGACCAAGTGTGACAGCTCATGTCTATAATCCCAGCACTTTGGGACTACTTGAGACCAGTAGTTCAAGATCAGACTGGCTAACATAGCAAGACTCTCTCTACAAAAAAAAAAAAAAAAAGTGTGGTGACACACACCTCTAGTCCCAGCCACTTAGCAGGCTGAGGCAGAAGGACTTCTTGAATCCAGGAAGTTGAGGCTGTAGTAAGCCAAGATCATGTCACTATACTCCAGCCTGAGCGACAGAGTGGAATCTTGTCTCAAAACAAACAAAAAAAGACAATAGTAAATAACTGGATTAAAAAGTTTATTTTTCTTCTCTAAAGTTATTTTACATACTCATGATTACTGAAAGCTAAAATTACATAATTGGCAGAGTTTTCATTATATGTATATATAATACGTATGACAACTATTCCATAATGGTCACTGAGGGAGTTATAGCACTTCTACTCCTATTTCAAGTGGTAAAATATTAACAGTGTGACTGTGAATGTTTAGATATGTAATTCCTAGAGCAGCACTGTCCAATAAAAACGAGAGCCACATGTGCAATTTTAAATTTTCCAATAGCCATATTAAGAGTTAAAAAAACCAGAAAAAATCCACTTTATTAACTCAATATGTCCAAAATATCATTTCAACATGCAATCAATAAAGAAATGATTAAACATGCAAGCAATTAAAAATTGCTGAACAGGATATTTTACATTCTTTTTGTGAAATCTGGTGTGTTTTTCACACTTACAGCACACCCCAATTTGAACTAGCCACATATCAAGGGCTCAAGAGTCACACATATGGTTACTGGCTACTCAACTGGACCATGAAGCTCCAATGCAATCACTAAAAAAAAAAAAAAAAAATACAGAGCTAAGAGTAAAAAAGCCAACAGACAAACTGAAAATGGAATACCAAAATATATTCACATAATCTAAAAAAGGAAGGAAATAGGAAAGAGAAGAACAAATACTAGTAATTACATTCAATGTAAATAATGTGAATAATTTCAGCACACCAAATAAATCAAACTGGATTTTTTAAAAAACACTGGATTATGCCTGTCTACAAGAAATCTGTTTTAACTATAAAGACATATATAAGTTAAAAGTGTGGAAAAAGATATGCTACACAAACAATAATATTTGCAGTAGCTATATTAATATGAAGTACATCTTAAACTTCTTAAGGTAGATTTGCTTCCTCTTCATTCAGCTTTAATTTTATCTAATTCTGTGGCAGCTCTGAAACAATAAAGCTATTTTGTTTTATGCATCTCCCTCATATTACTCATGATGATGTCTAAATAACTGGACATGTACAACAATTCCTAAAGAAATATAACCTACTGCATTAAAACTATCTGAAGGCTCTACTATGATAAAAGTTTTCAGATGGATGATAGCTTACAAATTTTGAAGACATTAATATTTATTCCCTATTAGAACAGTAGTTTACAGAATATTTTTCTTGACAGGCTATCTAAACATACAATATAGGGTTATAAGCATATTCACATTAACAAATCACATATCATTTGTAAACTGTTTCACTAATCCCAGAAAATTTTCAAAGCAGTGTTGCCTTGGTTGTTCTCTTTGAGGTTCATATTCCTGTTTTTATTTTAAGCTGCCGAACAACTACTGTGGTCCAGGTACTGAGCCTGGTATAAAGACAGTTTAAGATACTACAGCCCTTCCTGGTACAAAAAGTAGAGTTGGAGAAATAGCAAAGAGAAGATGCATACGATAGTATATGCTAAGTGCCAAATGTGAGATACAGGTAAGGCGTTCCTAAGAAATTCAGAGAGGAGTAACAGCTGACTAACGAGAAAGAAAACAAAGCAGCTGGGTGTGGTGGCTCACGTCTATAATCCCAGCACTTTGGGAGGCTGAGGTGAGAGGACTGCCTGAGCTCTCGGGTTCAAGACCAGCCCGGGCAACTTGGCAAGACCTCATCTCTACAACAAATAAAAAAAATTAGCTACCTGGAAGGCTGAGGTGGAAGGATTGCCGGAGCCCTGTAGGGCGACAAATCAAAAAAAATTAGCTACTTGGAAGGCTGAGGTGGAAGGACTGCCGGAGCCCAGTAGGGCGAGGCTGCGGTGGCCGGGAGCGTGCCACTGCCCTCTAGCCTGAGTGACAGAGTAAGACTCCAACTCAAAAAAAAAAAAAAGGTGAAGTGCAAAGAGGTAACATATGAGGGTTTTAAGGAATTTTTCGGGACTAATTTAGAAAGAATTCATTTAAGGAAAGCAACAGGAGGTAAGGGCAGAGACGTGAGATGTCTAAATTGGGGGTTTTGAGGTTAATACAGTAGCAGAGAGAGGGAAAAGGAAAGTATGGGAAACTAGTTTGCAGAAGATGGATAAAATACTGGATATCAATGAAGGTCTGATTGGGACTAAGCTCCCCAAGGGTAAGGACCATGTTTCTTCCCCAGTCCTAACAGACACACGGATATCAACAAACTTGCAGTACAGAACTGTGGGTATGGCAAGTGCCTACTTTATACTAAATAATGAACTAAATATCCTGGCATGCCTTTTACATTTAATCCTCAAAATATCACACCATGGTATACTTAAAAAATTAAAACCCTAATACAGAACAACAGACTTGCATTTAAAAGGCTTGAAAATCACTCACCACACAGAGCTAACTTAAGGGTATGAAACAGAAATGGAGTTAGCTGCTATTACCACTGGACTTGGGTAAATGTTACTTAAAAACTAAAATAGGTGAGGAAACTGAGGTACTGATTCGGTTACCTATAATAGGTGACAATCAACATATGGGACAACCAGAATTCAAAGCCAGGTATGAATGACTCCTATATCTATATATTTAAAAAACTGAAATCATTTTTACCTGTCAAAATTATGATAAAGACACCCTTGGCTAGGTGTGGTGGCTCATACCTGTAATCCCTGCACTTTTTGAGGCCGAAGCAAGAGGACTGCTTAGTCCAGAAGTTCGAGATCAGGATGGACAACATAGCAAGATCTCATCTCTATGAAAAATTTAAAACTTAGCCAAGTGTGGGGGCAGCACCTGCAGTCCCAGCTACTCGGAAGGCTGAGGTGGAAGGATCTCATGAGCCCAGGAGATCAAGGCTGCGGTAAGCATGATCCATGCCACTGCACTCCAGCCTGGGTAACAGTGAGACCCCTGACTCAGGAGAAAAAAACAAAACAAAACAAAACAAAAAACCCTTAATTGTACATCTGAAAACTCTAGGATAAAAGGACAAATAAGGAAAAAGTTTAATTGCTAGGTGGCTCAGCTAGGCTAGGTGGCCAGCATTTTGGGAGGCCGAGGTGAGTGGACTGCCTAAGCTCGCAGGTTCCTGACCAGCCCGGGTAACTTGGCAAGACCTCATCTCTACAATAAATTTAAAAAAAAAAAAAAAGCCGGGCTCAGTGGCTCAGCCTGTGATCCCGCGCTTTGGGAGGCTGAGGTGAGTGGATTGCCTGAGCCCACGGGTTCAAGACCCGCCTGGGCAACTTGGCGAGACCTCATCTCTACAATAAATCAAAAAATTAGCCGGGTGTGGTAGCGTGCGCCTGTAGTTCCAGCTACTTGGAAGACTGAGGCGGAAGGATCGCCGGAGCCCAGCAGGTCGAGGCTGCGGTGACTGGGAGCATGCCACTGCACTCCAGTCTGGGTGACAGAGTAAGATTCCAACTCAAAAAAAAAAAAAATTAGCCGGGCACGGTAGTGCATACCTGTAGTTCTGGCTACTTGGAAGGTTGAGGCAGGAGGAGTGCCTGAGTCCAGCAGGTAGATGCTTGGGGTGGCTGTGAGTATGCATGCCACTCCACTCCAGCCTGGGAGAGGGAGTGAGACTCCAATTCAAAAAATAAAATAAAATAAAAAATAAAAGTTGAGAACACATTTGATTACTAACTTTCACTAATAATAATTTTAATTATTACTAATTCTAAACTTGTTGGTGTATTAATCTTTTACAAATAAAAGTATAATCTTTAACAGAGCACGTCTGTATGCTGCTATTCTGGCTGGAGGTATTGGAGCCCAAGTCAGTGAGCAAGATGCCCACGTTAACGATGGTGAAGGAGCTCAGAGTAAGGCACTGGAGCTCAAGCAAAATGGTAAGGTCCACAGCATGAGGTGCCTAAGTGAGGAGTAAGGAGTGCATTCCAGGACAGAATGTCAGAGCCTGAGTAGATAAGTTATGTAATGTGGGTAGGGAACAGCAATGGCAATGGGAAACTGGCCACTACAGGGCTGATTGATCAAATAAGAATAAGGAGAGTCAGGTTTCTCCTCACTAGAGAAGGGAGTTATAAATTTGGAAAAGGAGAAAGCTAGAAAAAACCCAGTGGATTGAAATAGAAGAAACTGGTACAAATAAGTGGTTTTCTATACATAGATATAGAAACCCAAATCTTGTCTTCTAAATATTTTTCCACTAAGAAACAAACACTCCTTGGAAGAATGGTTGATTCCTGGGTTGCAGCAGGGAAAGTACAAGGCAAGTTTCATTTTCTTATGTCAAAACAAGAGAGTACTCAGAGCAAATCAAAAGAAAATAGAAACTAGCTTGAAGGCCTTTCACCAGCAAAAGCTGGGACAATTTGAGAATAAATAAATAGCAAGTTTGATAAGGAATGAGCTATTATTAGCAGTCTCAAAATACCTCCCCATAAAATACACACTAATTACTAAGGGAATAAAAGTAACATTTACAGTGAAGAAGCTTGGGAGATAGCACTTTAGTCAAGTGATCCAAGTGCACATCCCCAGTAATGGGACAAACAGAAATTGGACGTCAGCTGATAGGATACAATAAGAACACAGCATCATTACAGTCAAAAGCTGCACAATCTGAATCTAACCCTAAGGAAATATCAGGAAAACACAAATCAAGAGACATTTTACAACAAAAGTGACCCATAATCTTTAAAAAGTATCAAAGTCACAAAAGTGATGAGTGAGGGACTATTCTAAGTTGGAGTCTAAAAAGACATTACAATTAAATGCAACACAGAATTCTGAACTGAATTACTTTGTAACAAAGGAAATTACTGTGAAAACCGGCAAAACTTTAATGAAGTCTGAGGTTAGATTGCAATAATATAGCAAGGTTAATTTCCTGATTTTGAGGGTTATATTATAGTTATGTAACAAACTTCTTGTCCTTGTACTTGCTTGAGATGATGAGCTGGCATCTGGAACTTACTTACAAATAAATGGCTCAGGAGGAAACGCGGGCTGTATCTGCAACTTATTCTCAAATGATTCAAAGGGGAAAAGTTATTTGTTCTATACTTGGAAATTTTCTGAAAGTTTGAGATTGTTTTTCCGTTTTTGTTTTTAAAAAAGCTCACCTACAAATTTCATTTACGACACCTAAAACTAGCAGATGAGCAAAGCAGTACTCCTTTCAAACAAAGAACCGTATGTATTTCATTTCTTCTTTTTATAAGATTCTTCTTATTATTTATGTATGGGGGAGAAGAGGTCTGCTTATTATTTATGAGATTCTCAGTGACCTTTGATCTATATCCACATCATCCAATACAATACTACTATTCAGTTCCTCAGTTGCACTGGCCACATTTTTGGGTGCTCAATAGCCACATGTTGCTCACCTACTACACTGAGCAGTGAAGATGCAGAACATTTCCATCATAGCAGAAACGTCTACTGGACAGCACTGATCCAGAGGTTGAGCAGTCTGCTAATAGAATAACTGAAGGCCAAAGAGTCAGATAGCCCCAGGTATATACTTAATAAATGCTCTGAAGCCTAACAAGTCATTGGAGTGCCAAACTCATTTCTATAAAATAGACGAACAGCCAATACTGCAAAGTTACTGAAAAGATCAAATGAAAATTTATTCAAAATGTCTACAACAGAGTGGTTGACACATAATAAATATCTGAAAAACAACCCTCTTTTGTAACATAGGTGGATAGTTTCTTAAACTCTGATCTCAGTACTTTTAGACCTAGTTAAGCAGTTACCGCAGCCTCAATTTGAAAATAAGCAGCTGTCTTACTTACTCAAAAGACCAATATTGTTATAGCCAACTAATATTTGTTGTTCTTGTTTGGTTCTTACCTTAGACAACTCTAATCAACACATGACCCTACTGATTTCTTTCCCCTTGGAACACTTTCTTCTCTTGGTTTCTGTAACATCCCATCACCTCCTACCTCTCTGACCTTCACAGGCTCTTTGGGAGCCCACAATCCTTCAGCAAACTTTTTTTTTCTCTAAGCTTTTTTCCCGCCAAGTTATATTCCCTCCCCTAGGCAATGTCATCCATACCTATAGTTTCAACTACTTAAATAGGTGATTCCAATCTCCAGCTAATATTCCTCCTCTGAATTTTAGAACCCTATACCAAAATGCCTACAGAAATTTCTACTTGAAAGCTCCCTCGAAAGGTACGATTGTCAAAATCTAAAGAATTTTGGTCCATATCTGGCACCACCAACAACCCAGCTGTAAAACCAAGGAGTCATCTTTGAAATTTTTTCTCCATCACCTTCAATCTATCAACTGAGGTCTATTGACCTCAAATCCCATCTACTTAGCCCATCTCCATAATTCTCATCTTAATTCAAGCTATCCTCATCTCTCCCCGACTATTGTAAAAGTCTCTTAACTAATCTTCCCAGATCCATTTTTGCTGCCTCTCCTCCCTTTCAATATAGATCATCATAATCCTAGTTCTGCCTTCTGGAACTACAGGAAGTAAATCTAATATGGCTTCTAAATGACAACATTTTTAACCATGGTATTTATACCACTCTAATCTTCCTAAAGCATTCTTAGCTCCTTCTATATAACAAATGACAGTTTCAAGGTCACAAGCTGTCACACTTTCCTTTAAAAATGTGGACGCCTGAACTAAACATGGCCCACATGTATACATGGATATAAATTAACTTGGCAGTTTATGCAGTAGACCGTCATAGTCTAAAGTTTCAAACCACAATTACTATTTTTAATGTTTACAGCTAAAAGCAAGTTAATCATTAAATATTTATTACATACCTAGTACATGTCAGATATTGTTCTGGTGTTTAAGGACAAGACTGACAAATCCTTATCTCACAGAAAGTACATTAAAGAAAAAATACAACAAACTTGTCAGTAAACTATACAGTATGTTGAAAAGTGATGAATGCTAAGGAGAAAAATCTGTCTTAAAAAATAGGAAACGTAGGGGGAAGGGCTGTTGTTTTATACAGAGTAGTCAGAGAAGACCTCAGTAGCACAGTAGAAATGAGGCTGGAGAAAGGGTGAGGAGATGGAAGTCAGAGAGGAAGAAGAGATTTGAATTACTCAGAGCTGTGTAGACCATAGAACAATGGATTTTAGTATGACTGAGAAGAAAAGCTATTTGAGAAGTGACTTAATCTGACATTTTATCATGATCACTCTGGCTACTTAGTGTTCAAGGCTGTAGATCAGCAAGGGTCATTGTAACTTTTTAGGAAGTTACCTTGCAAGCAAGAGACAATAGTGGTATTTTTATATCTTATATTAAATTTTATGTACCTAAGTGCTAAGAAATCATAAAGCTATAACTAAACAAAAAACAAAAATAACAATGCAAAGATGAGCCAGGAATAGCAACAGAATGATACCAGATATTTTCACTTTGGGCTCTACTCAGTGCTACTAACAGTTATTACTGCAAAGATGCAAGACAAGGTGCAAGGCTATTAATTTATTCTTGGAGACAGACAATACAATTAAGAATCTGGGTTTTTCAGTTTCTTTGTATCACTGGGCAAGGTAAGTCAAGATTCAATTTACACCATTAAAACACAAGAGCAGATGATAGCAGAGCTTGCTAAAAGGAAGTTACAATGAAAATAATTCTGTAGCTGACTATTACTTATACAACTGCCACCCTCTTTAATTAAGGTGTTACTATCTCTCTGCTGTACCTAAAAGGTATTAACAGGGAGAATACTACTGCACCTTATTACCAAAAAATGCTATTGACAATGAATCCATGGCATCACGTAACTGTGCTGATTTACACCATCTCTGTCAGTTAACCGCACATGTTTTCAAGAAAATTGCCTAAACCCTGGTTGCTGCTTAAAGGATCACAGGGAAGCTGGGCAACTCCTGAAACGTTTCAATCTTAACCCATTGGCCCCACTATCACATGAAGATAATATCACAGAAAAAAAAAATTCTCCTTAAAATTTCCTCCATGACGTTTTCAGGCAACACATTTAGAAACATTTTTTACACTTTACAGTTGTCTTCCCTCTTAACATAATGAAGAGTATACGTAACTAAGCAAACATTTACCCTACTGAAATCTTAATGTACACAAATTTTCAGGTAAAAAGTCACTATCTGATTGTGAAACTGAATGACTATTAACATACTTGCAAGCACCAAAAATTACTATAGCTTAAGTGCAGCTACCATAAGAATTGATATTCTTTTTAGAAAACTTGTGCTGTATAAACACAATATAAATTCGGATTATCTTGGATTCGAGGGTACAAAACAAAAGGAATTCAAAGACAGTTCCAAAATGTAACTTTTCCTACCAAATCAGTTAAAACAACCACAAAAACAAAAAGGCCCACAAACTTTTTTCCCCACAGCTTTTAACCAGTGGCAAAATACAGTAGTGAGATGATTAAGCCAGTTGCCAAAGAAGCAGGAAAGAGAAAGCAACCGTCTGGAAAGAGACTTGATCACATGTCAACACTGTAATACAACTACCAATAAAATGCAAAAACCAATAGCTATTCAAGAATGAACTGCCTTCAACATTCAGCTGCCGAGGTAAGCAGTCATATGCATGAACTAATTTTTCTTTTAAAAACGAGGAAAAAATGCAATTAATATGCCTTCCCCCACACCGGGGGAACCCCAAATTGGGGAAAACGTGAGATTAGCATCTACTACCCAAATCATTACATTAAAACTTTTCAAATCAGTGTTGCTTAACTATCTTAGCTCGCTGGAGACAGTCTGCCGGCCACAATGTAACCCCAAATGAATGAAAAACACACTCTGCCGTAGGCAGTGTACGTAACCCAGAAACGTCCTGGGGGTGTTTCACAAGTCAACGTCTGAATCTGCGAAGGTTTCCATCGAGCACTCCGAATCAGGCGCCTACTCGTGAAACAGTTTTCAAAATACGTGTAGGTCTGAGAGAAAAATCCCTTCCGTGGCTCCCGGCGCCCGGGTCTGAGCAGGGGCGACAGACTCGGCGGCGTGGAGGTCTCCCGGCCCTTTCGTGGTCAGCCCCGGCAGCGAGCCTGCTGGGCAGCTGGGGGTGGGAGAGCAGTTTTGAGTTCGGAGCATGGAGTCGAAAGGCGGACGCCTGGAAGCGCCGGCTCGTCCCCAGTCGCGCACTCGGGAGGTCACCGCGTAGTAAAGTTTGGTTTCACAAGCGGGTTTGGACGCCCGCGACCAAAGCGAAGTCTCCCAAGTCCGGCCGTCCCGGGGGTCGGAGCGCCCGGAAGCCCAGCGGGACACGTTTCCACTGCGGGGGGGCGGGGGGATGAGGGTGGGGGCAGCGTGCCGCGGCACTGGCGCGGAGCCCCTGCTCCCCCGGTGGGGGGGGGCCCGGCGCCCGGGCGGGGACAGGCTCCGCCGGCTCAGGCGGCGGGAGGCGCGTAGGCCACAAGGAGGAAATGGGACGGAGCGCCGACAGCCAGGCGGCGGCGGCCGAGCGGGGCCTCCCTCTCGGGGGAGCCAGAGGCCAGCGGCCCCTCCCGGCCGCAGCCACCCCCGCCTCGAGAGGCGGCTCCAACTTTCCTCCGAGCGCAGGACGCCGCCTGGGCCGCGCGAGATTCCGAAACTTTGTCCGCCCTCCCGTCGCCCCAGGCCCGCGCGCCCGCTCCGCGCCGGCCCCGGGCCCCCACCTCGCCCCGACAGCTGCCCGAGCCCTCCCACCCCCCGGGGCCGGGCCGTGTTTACCTCAGGCCGAGGTCGAGGCGCTGGCTCCGGCGGCGGCGGCCCCACCGCACGGCCCTCGGCCCCAGTCACTCGGCCGCCAAGTTCCCCAACATGGACTCTTCCGCCCACTCGGAGGGGCTACGGGGACGCCGGGGCGCCGGCTCCGCGGGCCGGGTCGGTAGCGGCGGCGAGGCAGGGAGCGGACCCGGTTGCGCTGCTCCGCGCGGCTTGCGCCACCGCTGCTCCCCCTTACCCCGCCTCGTCTGGCCTCCTCCCTCCCCTCCCCGCGCGTCTCCCTCCTCCCCCCTCGCTCTCCCGGCTCTGCTCAGCCGCGCCGCCACATGTCGACGCGCTACGGTGACGACGGCGGCGGCTGGACCTGCCACACTCTGCCTACTCGCTCGCTCTGGCCTTCCGCGCACGGCCGCAGCGCTCACCCGGACCGCACGGGGGCGCCGGCGAACCGCCGCCTGCGACCAGGGAGCGTGGTGGGCGGAGTCACGTCGCGCGGCCTGTGAGCGGGAGGAAGGGCAGCCACCAGTGGAGGAGCCTTCTGGGAAACGTCCTTCCCGCCCCGCCCTCCGCCCACGCTGCGATTGTGCGCATGCGCCGCGCGTGGACGTCGGACTCGGCGCTGCCCTGGCGGCCTTACGGGCTGCGTCGCGGAGGACAATAAGAGGCTTTTGCGGGGACTGGGCAGGAGGGATTTTGCGTCGCCTTTCTGGCGATCTCACATTGAAAAGGGCGTCCGTCTGTTGTTTGGCGGTAGATGGAGTGTTCACCCGGCCGCGTTGCCCATCTGGAACACCTGCCGGGGAGGCGGAAGGGTCAGCGACTTGTAAGCCCACCTGTCTCCTCCCTCCTGGTGGGCATTTTTTCAGTGCCGGGGAGAGGTTTCCCACGTGACTCATCGAACCTAGGGGCTGTCCCGTGTCTTAATCCCACATCAAAAATTGAAACGCGCTCATGATGAACTTTAAAACCCCGACTTCGTGGTTAGAGAGTGACGCATGACTCTGCCGGAGTCCGGGATATGCGACGTATGTGCCATAGTCGACATACCGCGGGCTGTCACCTCTTTGTCATCTCTTTACAGATTGTTTTTCAAAGTCACTGACACTTTCACCTCATCGCTTCTCTCCTGGATAGTTTCAGCAAGCTCCTGACTGCTCTTGCTGCCCTCGGTGTTCACCCCACGTCTTCCAGGTTGTCCTTCCATCCCCCGCGCCCGCGCCATTGTCCTGCGGGATGAAGCTCTGCTCTCGGCCGCCCGGCGCACTCGGCTTACCCAGCTGTCCGTCGCTTCCAGCCTTTTCCCGTCGTCTGCCCCCTTCCTGTCCGCAGTCGCTGCGCTCTCCCAGCCACGCTGGCCCCTGCCCGGGACGAGTTTCCTCCCCACGTTGCCGAGCGCCCCCCCCCCCCCCCCAGAACAAAAACACGCACCCCCCCCCCCAAACACAGGCGGACAAGGGGGCTACGGGCACCCCCACCCCACGGCGCCCACTGGATTGGCCCCCCGCCCCAGGGTGTGAAGGGGTG
>CAUYQG010047426.1:0-16998 GCA_963574415.1 Tarsius wallacei | reverse complement strand
CGCTCCCGGCCACCGCAGCCTCGACCTGCTGGGCTCCAGCGATCCTTCCGCCTCAGCCTTCCAAGTAGCTGGAACTACAGGCGCGTGCTACCACACCCGGCTAATTTTTTGATTTTATTGTAGAGATGAGGTCTTGCTTGCCCAGGCGGGTCTCGAACCTGCGGGCTCAGGCAAGCCACTCACCTCAGCCTCCCAAAGGCGCGGGATTACAGGCTGAGCCACCGAGCCTGGCTAAGATAAGCATTTTAAATCAAAACCAGGAAGACTAGTTTTTCTGTTACAGTTAAATGAAGGGGTTGCATGGTGAAATTTGGTTTGTGGTATTCATTTTAAAGGCAAATAGTCACCTTTTCCCTATTTTCCCGAATCTGAAAAGAATCTTGCTCCTAAACAGTTTCCAAGGAGTGATGACAACTCTGGTTAGTACTATTTGAAGGACATTTTGTGGGGCGTTCAGACCTTAATGCCTGAGTGAGGCTTGAAATGTATGTAATCAAAACGATAAGTTTTAGTATTCATAAGAATGCTTCCCAAGGCATAGAGTATCTCTCTAGCATACTTGTTCTTTTCCCTTTTGAGCTACTGTGTCTACTTAGCAAGATGGCTTAGCTTTAGGATTTTGCATTTCAGTTAGTTTTTGGAACTCCTCATCAAAGGTACTTTTGTCACTGTATGTAAACCCTCAGCTCTAACTGTGAAATTAGAGACACTGCAGAAGAATATTTTAAAAGCTTAGCTGTTAAGAAAAGGTTTAAATCTTGTTAACTGCTAAATATAATTTGAAAGATGCTTTTGTAACTTGAATGTTAAACTGACTTGCTTTTTGGGGAAACTTGATGGCTTAATTCTTGAAGAAAAAAGATGCTTACTAATTTAATATTATAGATCTGTTTTTTCCTTAAACATTTGTTTTAAATAGGAGTCTTTTGTCTTTTTTGTGGGTGTTGATTATACATTGAGGGGTCTTTCTGAACTGGTTTTACAAGAGTATAATGGTTGTTTGTCATAAGTATGGAAATTAAGTAAACGGCCGAGTGTGGTGGCTCACGCCTGTAATCCCAGCACTGTGGGAGGCAGAAGTGAGAGGAATGCCTGAGCCCACGGGGGGTTTGAGACCAGCCTGGGCAACAGGTGAGACCTTGTCTCTACAATAAATAAAAAAATTAGCTGGATGTGGTGGCACGTGCCTGTAGTTCCAGCTACTTGGAAGGCTGTAGCAGAAGGATCACCTGAACCCAGCAGGTCGTGGGTGCATGGGTTACAGTTTGTGACTTTTACTAAAAAAAAAAAAAAAAAAAAAATTGAGTAATCTGGGGGTGGGAGCAGGAGTGAAAAGATATAGAGAGTGAATGGGTTGCCAAAGTCTCTAAATTTGCAAAAGAAATAAAAGTCTGCCTGTATAGCTGAAACTGACAAGTATTACTCAACTTGTTTGGATTTGAATCAGAGATTTAGTAAATAATGTGAGTAATAATCGTATTTAACTAGGCTAAACAATGGTATGTCTTTAGTGGAAATCCTGAGTTAAAATATGAAGACTTTCTGTATTGTTCGTTTATTGGTTTTAAAATCAGCAATTTAAAGTAATGATAGGTATGCAATGAATAAAGAATCAAGAAAAATGAAAGGAAACTCTTTAAATCTCTACATGTCTTTTTAATAGCTTTTGAGAGGAACAAACTGACATTGAAGTAATACTAAAATATTGGCAAAGTTTCTTTGACTATAGAGATGACTCAAGTGTTCTTATAAGATAATCAGTTATATTTGTTAGCACTTAAGCTGTGTGAGAGCAGGTATCTGTGTCTGTTTTATTAACTATGCATTCCTGGTATGTCTACTTGGCACGTAACAGGCAGTCATATACTTGCTGAATTAATGAATGAATGTAGTTAATTTATTTATGATAAAGTCATAATTGAAAGAATATGGACTCTAGAATTAATCCTGCCTTTGAGTCAGCATTTTTTTTTTTTTTGAGTTGGAGTCTCACTCTGTCACCCAGACTGGAGTACAGTGGCACACTCATGGCCACCCTAGTGTTGACCAGCTGGGCTCAGTCGATCCTTCTGCCTCAGTTTTCCAAGTAGCTGGAACTACAGGCGCACGCTACCACGCCCGGCTAATTTTTGATTTATTGTAGAGATGAGGTCCTGCTAAACTTAGCCTTTGCCCAGGCTGTTCTCGAACCTGTAGGCTCAGGCAATCCGCTCACCTCGGCCTCCCAAAGTGCTGGGATTACAGGCTTGAGCCACTGCGCCTGGCCGTATTTTTTTTGTGGGTTTGTGGTAAAATACACATAACATAAAATTTGCCATCTTAACCATTTTTAAGTGTACAGTTTAGTAGAGTTAAATATATTCACATTGCTGTGAAAAAGATCTTTAAAATGTTTTTATCTTGCAAATCTAACCTTTATACCCATTAAATGACAGGCCTGCCCTGCGCCACCCCCCCCGCCCCCAACTCCTGGTAACTACCATTCTACTTTCTGTTTCTATGAATTTGACTAGGCTGGGTACCTCATATAATTGGAATGATATCGTATTTGCCTTATTGTGGCTGGCTTATTACACTTAGCATAATGTTCACAAGGTTTATCCATGTTGGGCATGTGACATGATTTCCTTTTTAAGGCTGCATAATATTCCTTTGTATGTATATGCCACGTTTTGTTTATTCATCCCTCCATTAGTGAATATTTGTGTTGTTTCAACCTCTTACCTGTTGTGACTGATGTTGTTGTGGACACGGATATGAAAATATGAAAATCTCTATTTGGACCCTGCTTTGGATTCTTTTGAATATATACCTAACAGTGGGATTGCAGAATTGTGTGGTAGTTATATTTTTAAGTTTTTGAGGAACCGCCTTGCTGTTCTTTGTAGTTGTTATACCATTTTACAATCCTATTAATAGTGCACAAAGCTTCTAATTCTTCCACATTCTTGTCAACACTTTTTATTTTGTTTTTTTAATAGTAGCCCTCTTAATGGATGTCAAGTGTCATCTTATGTGGTTTTGATTTGTGCTTTCCTAATGATTAGTGATGTTGAGTATCTTTTCATACAATGCTTGTTGTGTTTGTTTATCTTCTTTGGAGTGTGCCCATCTCTTTTTACTATATGGTTTCAATAAATTTACTTAACCTGTAATGCTTTACTTTCCCTATCTATAAAACAGGAATAAGAATAGTACATTTCTCATATAATTGTTGTGATCACTGTTATACTCCCTTTGGTGCCAACCTTGTGAATCTATGAGCTTAATATATAGGCAAGAAAATAAGAAACAGTTAAAATAATCAAGCAATATTATTCAGCAGAAAAAGGTATGTTAAGTTTCCAAATTATGAAAAGCTTAGTGTTGGAAGTAAAAAAGTACTGCAGGCGCATAGCTGGAACAGAAACCCAGAAGGCTGTGGGAAGGGCCTTCTGCCTTTCCCAAAAGTAATAGACACATTTGACTGTGGCAGAGGGTAGGTTTGGATAGAGGGAGTGGGTCATAGATTGTTTCTGATTGTCTTTCTGTGAATTGACAAGACTGTGATTACCTATGACTGACAGGTTTGACCTCAGGTAATGAAAAGTCTTCTTTAAAAGACTAAAAGAATAAAAAATCCAATAGTTTTCCATTGTCTTAAATAGAAACAGACTAAGTACATGGAACAAGGCCTGTGTTTGTGTCTGCCTGCTCCAGTGCGATAAAGTACAGCACAAGATTTAAAAGCTTAAAATTCAGCAGGAATTGAACTTTTCTGTGCATTTTACTGTTAGCACCATTACCTCTTTTCCCCTATAGAAATGTTGGAAGCAGATGTATAGATGTATAGGGCAAATTAGTGTATCTGATTCAGTTAGAGTACAGGCCAAATGACTTTCCCTGTGTATGAAATTGAGCATAGTATGTCTCTTCACCATTAAAATATAATGGCTAGTCTTGCCCTCAGATTTGAATGTTAGAATGTGATCTTCTGTGGGGAGTTGTTGCATCAATGAGAGAATTTGGCTTTAAGTTGCTTAGCTCTCTTTAGTGTCAGAAATATCCCACAGCTGAAATGAAGCAGGAACTCTTCCACAGAGAGAGATGGGACACTGAGGCGTCTTGCCAGGAAGCAGTGTTTATTCGTGCCAGCACCAGTTCAGCAGATTTGCATCCAACCTTTGTTAACTTCCCTTTACATTGTAACCCCTTTGTCTTCCTTATAAGGTAACATATTGGCACCATACACTTTGATTGGCTTTTCTATAGCTTGGGGCTACTGTTAGCCTTACATATTGCACATCGATTGGTTTTACATAATCACCTCATTTACATGTCCTATTCGCACAGGATTACTATTCTGATTGGATTCTACCAAAAGTCTAAACATGTAGCCCGCCAAAGTAGAGAGCCCCAGAAAGAGGTAGCACAAAGAATCAGGAAGTAACTTATTTTCCCTTTTTCTGCTTTTTCAGAAAGGCCCCTGCCTCACTAGTACACCTCTGCTCACAATGGGGCTGTCATAAAGACTGTTGTATATAGGAATTTTCCCTTTGTTGTCTTGAGGATGAATATGTATAAAACACAGTGGTAAAAAAATTTTTACTTTCATTGTCTATGACAGTCTCACAGCAGGTAACTATTTCTCCCAACATGTTATTAGGAGAAATTTCAGTGAATATCCATGTCTGCACCATATAGATATGAGAATTAACATTTTACCATGCCTTCCTTCATTTATCCATCAGTTCATCTTATTTCAATGCATTTTTTAAAAAAGGGATTTGGTTCACTTTTCCTCAAATACTTCAACTTGCATATCGTTAACTGGAATTTGTTTACTGTCTTCCTTTTTTCTTTTTTTGGAGATAATTTTAGATACAATGAAATGCACATAACTTTGGGATACCATTCCTGAGTTCTGATACCTGTGCAGCTGTTAAAGCAAAAAAGCATGACACTTGTTAAAGACAGTAAGGCAGAGTTTATTCAAGGGGGTCATGGTGATGATAGGTGGTGGGTATGACAGGTGGTAATAGTGGGGTCTTGCAGTAGGGAGAGAAATTGGGCTTGACTCCAACTCCAGCAAAGACAGATGGGGATTTATAACCAAGGAGCCGGGTTGAGGGATCAGTGGATGAAAAATTACTAGGAGAAACTTCAGAGGCAAGGGAGTTCTTGCTAGACCAACTCTGCTGACTACTTGCTGAAGGCAGTCCAGGGTGATAAGATAAGGAAGGTGGGGGATGAGGAATGTGATCAGATATTGAGTGCTGGGAGTTTTCCCTAAATGGACTTAGGATTCTTGCCCAAACTGGATTCTACATGGGCAGAGAGGTAAGCCTAAGGTCAGGATGTAGTCAAAAAGAAGGCTCAGAGAAGCCTGACTAAAGTTTAGGTCAAAGGAGAGAGTCTTTGTCAAACTCAAACCCCTGTCAAGGCACTGAACTTGATATTACCCTCCTATCCCTTACCAGTCGGTCCCCTTCCCACCCCCCACAGCACCTGGTGTTGATATTCTCCATATACGTTAGTTTTGCCAATTCCAGAGCTTTGTATAAATAGAACCTTATATAGTATGTCCTCTTTTATACAAAGCGTCTCTCATTCAGCATGGTTTTGAGACTTAGTCATGTTGGTACATGCTTTGGTAGTTCATTTCTTTTTATTGCTGAAGGGCAGACATTGGCAAACTTTTTCTATAAAGAGCCAAATAGAGACTGCTCACCATATGGTCTCTGTTGCAACTCCTCAACCGCCATTGCAGTGTAACAGCAACCATAGACAAACGAATGAGCGTGGCTGTATTCCAGTAAGACTTTATTTTCAAACACAGGTGGTGGGCCGGGAACATTATGGTCTGTTTTTTACTATGAAGAGGGGAAAAGCATTCAGTATTTCACCATTAATCCTATCCCTTTTGAAGAATATTTTCTTTTATGAATATATCACTGTTTGGGTCACACTCCCAGCAGGGCCTCCAGAATGTTAGGTCAGGCCCGCTGGGGGTGTGGGTGTGTCTGGTATGCCATCCGATGCTGCATGAAAGATACAAAGAGTTGCACAGAAGTTAGACTAGAAAACATAATTTGTTCAGAAAGTAAATGAGAGAGAGGGAGAGAGACAGGAATTTCACCCCCCCAAGGTCGAGGAAGGGGCCAAAGCCAGGAAACATGGCAATAGCCATAGCTCAAAGAGCACATGGCCACACCAGAGTCTAGTAAGGCAGTGGCAAATGGCTACTCATGGTTGAGTCCTTTTAACCTTTCCCTTTGATGGGGGAAGGTCATTAAGGAGATTGGGTGGTGGTCTGCTCCACATCATCACGAAGGGGCAGGTAAGCGCAGGTACTGATGTCAGGTGATAGACAGCAGGCAGATGGGTGGGTTAGTCACATGATTTGCTGCCATGGTGGTGGGCTAGATGAGAGACAAGGGGAAGGGTTTTTCCTGCAAGAGACTTGTCAGACATTTCCAGTCCACAATCTTCTTTAGTAAAAAGGTGGTCGTCCTATCATTTCTATGGCTTCAGCCACCTGAGGGGCCTGAAAGTTTCTTAGAGATTATTATGCTAAACCAGGAATTGAATGGTTAGACTGTTGAGCTATCCTTGTCTTGCATCTGATGGAGATTCGTCAAGGGGGTGGGGTAGGCTGCCAGCTTGGCCTGCAGTAGAATGTCTGAATGCTTCCTAAAACCTGCTTATTGGAAATTTATCTATGTCTAACCTGTGCTAGTTTCAAAGGGTGTCAGGGGTAAAGTCTAAGTAAAATAGTTATGCTGAGGCAAAAAGACTACGCTAAACTAAGTTTATTCTAGGTTTCTATAGGTACCTTCTTTCAATCACACTCATATATTACTGGGCACCTTAGCTGATTAGTTATGAAAAAGTTGCTAGGAACATTATTCTACAAAGGCTTTTTTTAGACATGTTTTTATTTAGACATACTAGGAGTGGAATTGCTGAGTCATAGGGTGAGGCATTTGCCAGGGCCTTTCTAAAATAATTTACATTTTACACTCCTACCAATAAAGTATGAGAGTTCTACTTGCTCTGCATTCTTGCAAACTTTTTGTGTTGTCAGTTTTTACATTTTGGTGTATGCTAGTAGTGTCTGTTGTGGCTTTTAATGTATGTTTCTTTCATGACTAAGGTTATTGAATACTTTTTCATGTGTTGTTTCTGTGTTCGAATATAATTTGTTAAGTGTTCTTTAGATGCTTAATCACTTTTAAAAGTTGTTTCTTGTTATTATTAAATTGAAGTTATTTATATATTTATGTTTTCTCCTTTATTCTGTTAATGCGGTAAATTACATTGACAAATTAAAGTTAAAACAGTCTTGAATTATAAGGATCAATCTTTCTAGGACAGGTTTAGTTACTGCTGGATTTGACTTGCTAATATTTTAAGAAGTATGCATCTATGTTCACGAGGGATATTGCTCTATAACTTTTTTTTTGGTAGCATCTTTGTCAGATTAGTATTAAGAGTGTATCGAACTCAGAAATTGTTCCTCCCTCCTCTGTTTTCTGAAAGAGCCATATGAAATTGGTGTTGGGTTTTTTTTTGTTTTTTGTTTTCCTTTAGAGTTTGAGAGAATTCACCAGTGAAACTATCTTGGTCCTGTTTATTTATTTATTTATTTTTTTTAGTAGGATGGTTTTTGATGACAAATTCCATTTTCTTAGTCAATATAAAGCTATTAATGTTTCCTGTTGCATTTGTGTTAGGTTTTATGGGATTTGTCCATTTCTTCTACATCATTGCTGAATTTGACATGAAGTTTTTTTTTGTTTTTGTTTTTTTTGAGCCGCACTCTCACTGTGTCGCCCAGGCTGGAGTGCAGTGGCATGCTCACAGCCACCACAGCCTTGACCTGCTGAGCTCTGGTGATCCTTCCACTTTAGCCTTCCAAGTTAGCTGGAACCAGAGGTGTGCGCCACCAAGCTTGGCTAGTTTTTTTTTTTTTTTTAATTGTAGAGACGAGGTCTCAGAATGTTGCCCAGGCTGGTCTTGAACAATCCCCTCACCTCAGCCTCCCAAAGTGCTGGGATTATAGGCATGAACTACTGTGCGCGCCCAGCTGACATGAAGTTTTTAATATTATTATTTCTCTAATGTCTGTAAGGTCTATAAGATGATTTTGTTTCTAATATTAATAATTGTGTTTTCTTTTTTTTCCCTCTCAGTCATTGTAGTTAAGAGTTTGGTCAATTTTGCTGGAATTTTAAGGAATCAACTTATGGATTTGTTAATGATTTCTGTGATTTTTCTTCATTATTTGATTGATTTTTGCTCTTTATTTCTTTCCTTGAATTAACTTTGGGTTTCTTTTGCTCTTTGCTAGCTTCTTAAGGTTGGACTATCATTGATTTTAGGCCTTTTAAAAATATAAACATTTAAAGCTGCATCTTTCACATTTTGTTTTACTTTCATTATATTTTGGTTTGAAGTGTATTTTAATTTCCTTTCTGACTTCTATGATGCCTGTATTTTTTTTTTTTAAGCAGGATTTATTGAGATGACAGAAAAACTCCCACAAGTGGGAGGAGACCCAAGGAGGTTGCCCTGATGCCTGAATTCTTTATTTGCGTTTTAATTTTGACATTGGAATTTTCAGTTTTAGAATTTGTTTTTTTTTTCTTTTATGGTTTTTTATTCTCTGGTGAGAGTTATTATATTTTTATTCTTTGCTAGAATATATTCCTATGTCAATGAGCATGGTTTTAATAGCTGCTTTAAAATTCATGTCTGTAGATTCCAACATCTTGGCCACCTCAGGGTTGATGTTTGTTAATTTTTCTTTTGAGAATGGGTCATATTTTCCACATTTTTAAAATGTATTTTTATTTTTATTTTTATTTTTTATTTTGAGTTGGAGTCTCACTGTCGCCCAGACTGGAGTGCAGTGGCCGCTCCCGGCCACCGCAGCCTCGACCTGCTGGGCTCCGGCGATCCTTCCACCTCAGCCTTCCGAGTTGCCGGAATTACAGGCGCGTGCTACCACGCCCGGCTAATTTATTTTTATTTTTATTTATTGTAGAGATGAGGTCTCGCCAAGTTGCCCAGGCGGGTCTCGAACCCGCGGGCTCAGGCAATCCACTCACCTCGGCCTCCCAAAGTGCTGGGATTACAGGCTGAGCCACCGAGCCCGGCCCTTTTTTTTTTTTTTTTTTAACACTAAGCTTTACATCGTATCCTGATCATTATGTTAGTATGCTGTAGAAACCCTTATATTCTCAATGAGTACTGATCCATTAGGGTTAGTATGAGTATCAGCATATTTTGCAGTCAATTAACTTGGCTAAACACTAAGTGTAAAACTCTGTCTACTTCCCCTGAATCAGGCAGAAGCTAAAATTTTAGTTCATCTTTTTTTTTTTTTTTTTGCTGGGCTGCTGGAGCCTTCCTTGCATATGTGCAGTTCAGGAATCAATCAGAGACTGAGGCAGAGTTTATGAACAGAGTTGTTATAAACAGAGTTTGTGACTCTGACCAGCTGTTTCCCTCCAAAGGTCTCTTTTCCTTTCCCACTGCCACTTTCCAGCTGTGGTTTTCTACCTCTTCTCTTGCCACTCTCTAGGAAGGTAAGAGTGCAGATTTTCTATCATTGATTTAGTTGCCATGATTAGTCTAAAAACCTCAAGAAACCAAAACAAGCCGAAACAAACAGGAAGCCAGCCCTGTGCCAAGTGTTGACTCCGCTTCGATATCTGCCTGGCACTGTTCACTTTCCAGTGCTTTCAGATAGTTCTTACATATTTAGTCCAGAGTTTATAGTTCCTCCCTGAGGGAGGTTTTGGCCTATAGGCACTTACTCTATCATGCCACATATGGAAGGAACTCTTTTAGCCTTAATTTACGTATTTTAGGTGATATTAGACCTGCAAAATAACACATTTACCCAGAGTAGAAATGCAACCTTTAGTGAGGTTTTTGTGTCCCAGGGATATTAAAAGTACTTTTTACATTCATTTCTAGAGAACTATTTTAAAATAAAATAATATTTTTATTTTTATTTTTTTTGAGTTGGAGTCTTACTCTGTCTCCCAGGCTGAAATGCAGTATCATGCTCTTGGTTTACCACAGCCTCAACATCCTGGGTTCAGGCAATCCTTCCACCTTAGCCTCCTGAGTAACCGAGACTATAGACGCGTGACACCATGTCTGGCTAATTGGTTTTTTTTTTTTTTTTGTGGAGACAAGGTCTTCGCTATGTTGTCCATGCTGGTCTTGAACTTCTGGGCTCAAGCAATCCTCCCACCTCAGCCTCCCAAAGTACTGGGATTACAGGCATGAGCCACCATGCCTGGTGGAATTTTACTGTTTTTGTCAAATATCTAAGTGATATAATTTGGCTAGTACCCCCCAATACCTTGCACAGCAAAAAAGATCCAGGTAAGAACTGCTGAGAAATAATATCTACTTGAAAATAATCTGATGCCAGTACTTTGATATACCTAGTCATATTTAAGGAACTTACATCTAATGAGACTGCAAGCCTGAAAATAAGATGACTGGATTTCTTTTTTAAAGATCACGAAGCCCTGATTTGGGCCTGGGGCTGGGGCACGGGAGGAGAGGGTTAGTGCTGGTCAGTGAGAGCCCTGAGGCTCTGTGGGGAGGACAGAGCCTCCCTTCCTCATGCCGGGTGCACTTGTGTGTGTTTTCTTCAGCGTAAGGCTGGTTGCTCATGTATTGCCAAGATGTCACGAGGATTATTCAGTATTTGGAAGCTTTGAGCTTTCTGGAAAAGTTCTTTATAAATTTAAGTTTTCTTGCTCTCCTTGAGTCTTAAGATATGCAGAACATATTATTTGGCGAGTATTTCATCTCCAGATATTTGTTCTTTTGGTGTGTCATCTAGGTCTGTGAGGTGACAGTGTAAAAGAGCATTTTGTCTGTGAGGGACCTGGCTCAGAGATATGTTGAGCCATGCATGGCAAGTTTGTGTCCTAAGTGGTATGTAAATTAGCATTTAAAACATGATCTCCTGATCAATTGAGAGTAGCTTCTGCTGATATTGTCAGATTTTTCTGTGGTGAATGATAATTAATGCCATTTATTTGATATGTAAATACAAAAAGCTTAAGGGAATACAATCAAGTTTTGTGCTAATATGCTATCATTTTGTTCATTACGTATGCTTGATTTTTAATTCAACACAGCACTTATTCAATTTAGGTATTAGTTACCGTTTTCATTATCTTTTCCCAGACTTTTACTCAAAGAACTTTTACTCACTATGACCACTAGATATGGAAGATGCCTTTCTTCTCAAAAGTTGCCTGTTTTCATCACGAGGAGGATAGAATGATAGAACTCTGGTGTCCTTTCTTGCTCAGAACTGCCATCTAGAAAGCACTCTGACAGAGCCTCTTTAAGGCTTAACTCAGTAGGTCCTCCAGCGAGTCAGAAACAGTCAGAGGTTGAGCTTTGGAACAGTCCATCTGGAGAGACCTGTCAGTGTGGACGTTCTCCAAATCACATTCAGAGTTAATTCTGACATCAGTACAGCAGGGGGAGTGCTCCTTCCTCCCGAGGAAGACTTCGGGGACGACTTGAGTTTAGCCTCTGGGTCTCTGTTTCTCTAGGACCTGGACCTGTTCTGGTGCTTACGGCATCTTTCAGGACACCTGTGATGGCAGCCAGGCTCCCTGGTTGTAGGCCTGTCTTTTTCTCGCCCTCTCTCTGTCTCGCTTGCTCTCTCTTTATGGCTCCACCTGTTTCTGGCCTTCCTGGGAGGGCGTCCTGAGGCACCTTCTCTTTTTCTCAGCTGTAGCTGAAGTTTTCTTCTCATTAGAGAGAAAGAGATTCTCCTTATAGATCAGCTTTAAATCTAAAATCTTCATTCTGTCAGGCTGGCTTTGCCACCTTTTTATTTCTAGGCTTTTTTCTAAAAACGAGATCGGCTCCAAGTGTTGTGGTGTTTAAGGCATTTATGTATGCTCACTACTTGGATCCTTGGGGATTTTTCCCCTAATCTTGGACTAATCCAGTCAGGCTCCTGAGGCAGGAGAGCTGCCTCCACATTACCTCTTGCCATCGCCGTTTGTTTCGGTGTGTTGGGAATAAGTTTGTCTAAGTAGGACTGGTCTCCTCTCTCCCTTTCTCTTGGACAGTGCACCTTCCAAACAGAAACCTCCCTTCAAAAAACTATTATATAGAGAGCTCTGTTTTCTGTAACAATCATGACTAATCCTTGTGACCAACAGGCTTGCTGATTGCTTGTAGTGAGAAAAATATGCTTTAAGTGGAGTGACATATTTATTGTTACAGTTTTCATTTATAGCAGACTTTTTTTGCACATCCACGCCTTTAGTTCTTCTTTCCCCTTTATGCAAAACACAGATTTTACCACACTAATCATTTTCAGGTGTACAATTCAGTGGCATTCAGGCCGTTCTCAGTGTTGTATGACCATCACCATTCACTCTTTTGAGAACTCTTCCCACATACTAACGTTATGATACAGGTTACCATTTTGCAGATGAGAAAACTTAGGCTCATATAAATGAAGCAGTTAGCTCAGTCTCACCCCCGCCCATGTTTGGATATGCAGACGAATCTGTTCACATACAAAGATCATCATATTCCTAGAAAAAAGATTACAGCATGACTCAATTTTTCACATGCACATTTATGTTCTTAGATGGTCTAGAAGAACGAAAACATTAAAAGATGAATTGAATCAGCATCTATCAACTTAACACCCATACTAATACATTCCCATATGTATGTGTTTAGTGTTGCGTTTTTAATTGTCTTTTTCCCTCCTCTGAAAAGTCATTTAATTCTGAGTTGTAAAAGTAATACATGCATATGGTAAAATTGAAGAGTTATATAGGACAGAATAAAATACATAGCAACAGATCTCCTGTCCCCCAACATCTTATTCCCCACTGTTAGTCTTTTTTTTAAAGAGACAGGGTCTCACTGTGTTGCCCCAGCTGGAGTGCAGTAGCTGTTCACAGGCACAGTCATAGTGCAGTGCAGCCTCAGTGGTCCTCCCACCTAAGTCTCTTGAGTAGCTGGGCTCATGTGCCTGGCTTTAACTAATTTTAATAATTTCATTTCTTTCCTTTTTCTTTTTTCTCTTTCTCTTTCCTCTTCCTTCCCTTTACTCTCCCCTCCCCTCCTCTCCCTTCCCATACACGGGGTCTCGCTCTGTCATCTAGGCTGGACTGCAGTGGCGCAATCATAGCTCACTGTAACATTGAACTCCTGGGCTCAGGAGATCCTTCTGCCTTAGTCTCCCAGGTATCTAGGACTACAGTTGTATACCATATCTGGCTGATTTTTAAATTTTAATTTTGTAGAGAGCAGGGGGTTCTCGCTTTGTGGCCCAGGCTGAGACTTTTAATCATTTCTAATATGAGTTTTGGTAGTTTCCACCATAATTCAAATGAAAATATGTGTTCCTCTAGCTCCTGGTTTTTCAAGGCTGGGCAGTATCCCTTGTCTGCCTGCTGTAGAAAAGGAAGAATTGCATAGACTTCACTAGTTTCCCACATTCCGTTTGGTAGAGTATAATATTCTTTGATCTTTTGCTTGTATTTCCAGCTTTACTATAATAATGTAAATTATAATATAACACAACTAAATCTTTTTCTTGCTCTATCACCTTTAGATTCTATACTGCTTATAAGGAAATCTGCATATTTCTGTCTTTTCTTCCATCTCCATTCTAAATATGTTACTGTACTTTTACATTTATGAGGTTTGTAGTACTTACATTCTGTCCTCTAGCTACAGTTGTGGATGATGAGGAAACCAAAACCATTTAGTGGACTAGTGTATTATGACTGTATAGCTGCAGGATCAAGTTCTGTGTTTCGATCCTTAGAGGAGATATAATCATGTCGCCAACTATTCAAGGAGTCAGCCACATGGAGCCATTGTTCACAGGTGGCCACATGTTAAACACACTTCTCATTGAGAGCAGGACTTTTGTTAAGCACCACTTCACCTCAAGCTAGAGTTACTGTTTCTCTTTGCCAGAAGAAGCTTATATGTGTGTCTCACTAAAAACGTCTGAGACTCTTTTTTTTTTTGAGTCTAAGTCTCACTCTGTCGCCCAGGCTGGAGTGCAGTTGCACGCTCACAGTCACTGCAGCCTTAGCCTTCCAAGTAGCTGGAACCATGGGTGCGCCCTACCACACCCAGTTAATTTTTTTTGTTTTTGTTTATAGAGATAAGGTCTCCCCAAGTTGCCCAGGCTGATCTTGAACCCCTGGGCTCAGGCAGTCTTCTTGCCGCCACCTCCCAACGTGCTGGGATTACAGGTGTGAGCCACCACGCCTGGCCCATCTGAGATTCTTAATGAAACAGTTGTGTGAATGAAATGCAGTCTCCTAGTGAAGATATTCTTCAGCTGTGTAACTCGTGGCTGCCTTCTAGGTCTGCTGCACATCTTTCGTCCTGGGATTCCTTTCACTGCCTTCCTAGGTTAGTTCTGCCTTCTTTTTAAAAACTTAATCATGTCTTCATCGTTCTTGAATTCTTTTTTTCTTTTGCTGGAATTGTATCCCCAAAAAGTGGTATGATTTCCACCAATGCCAGGAGGGAATATTGTAACTTCTCAGAAATTCTGAGGAAAAATGATTTTTTTGGTCATGCATATAAAGTAAAACAACAGATGTTGACATGGGTGTAGAGAAAAGGGAATGCTTATGCACTCTTGATGGGAATGTAGATTAGTTCAACCTCTGTGGAAAACAGTATGGAGATTTCTTTTTTTTTGAGTTGGAGTCTCACTTGGTCGCCCAGACTGGAGTGCAGTGGCCGCTCCCGGCCACCGCGGCCTCGACCTGCTGTGCTCCGGCGATCCTTCCGCCTCAGCCTTCCAAGTAGCTGGAACTACAGGCGTGTGCTACCACGCCCGGCTAATTTTTTGATATACTGTAGAGATGAGGTCTCGCCAAGTTGCCTAGGCGGGTCTCGAACCTGCGGGGTCAGGCAATCCACTCACCTCAGCCTCCCAAAGCATGGGATTACAGGCTGAGCCACCGAGCCTGGCTGAGATTTTTTAAAGGAATAAAACATAGAACTACTATTCGACCCAGCAACTCTACTATTTGTCATCTAAGGAAAAACATCCTTATATAAAAAAGATATCTGCACTCATATGTTTATTGCAGCACTATTCACAAAATAACAAAGTCATGGAACCAGCCTAAGTGTCTATCAGTGGTGGATTGGATTTTAAAAAGTGTATTTATACACCATGGAATACTACATAGCCATGAAAAAGAAGGAAATCATGTGTTTTGAAGCCACATGGATGCAGCTGAAGTGAACTGAGAAGCAGAAAATAAAGTATAGCATTTTCTCACTATAAGTGGAAGTTAAACAATGGGTGCACATAGACATAAAGATGGAATAATAGACTCTAAAAGAGCAATAGTGAGGGGAGGGTTGAGAAATTACTTACTGGGTATAATGTTCAGCATTTGGGTGATGGAGTCCCTAGAAGCCCATTCCCCACCATTACAAAATATACCTGTGTAATACACATGCATATGTGCCCCCAAATCTAAAGTTTACAAAAAAGAAAAGTGACTTTTAACTCAGACTTTCATTTAGAGCAAACTGTTAGCTAGGGTAAGGGTTCAATGCAGTCACTGAGACATTTTCCTCTTTTGGTGTTCTGGAGATGCTTAAAGAACACTGCAGTCACCCTTGGCCTAAAAGTTTAGAACCAGCTCTATGGAAAGCCTAGTGTTTTATTGGGAGGCAGCTTTGTGCCAGCTTTCTCTGTGAACCTGTGTAGGTTTTGTCTTTGTTGGGCTCTGTTTGTGATACTTTCTCAGGTTTTCAAACTTATTTGTAAAGAACAAAGTCTCATTTTAATTTCTCTATATTTTAAAATCAAGCACAGCTTTATTGAGCCTCAAGGAAAACGTGTGTATTCTTCAACTGAAATTATTCACCTTATTGAGTGGAACGAGGTTCATGACCAAAAAACTAAAATCTATGCCTATTTTTTGCACAGTTGGGGCACAAAAAATATTCAGAGTTGGGCATGTTTGAGAGATAGCAACATAAAAGGATACATTCTAATTTTTCAATCTGAAATTAGATCAGGGTCATATCATAAAGCCAGTGTTTATAATCTACTAGTTGTTCATTGGTAAGTTCATAAAATGCATAAACCTACTACAGCTTTGTCAAGTCAGCAATAAAATTAGTGTTATTGGAGCAGATATTGTTGGTGCCCTACCCGCATCTCCCCGGATTACTTTGGCCATGTCTTGTGACCCTTGCCTACTTTGATGTGTTTTTGATTCTGTCAGTTTCTGTATCTTTAGATGGTTCTCACTCATTTCTTATTTTGTGTATTTGAGCTTCTTTTTCTTGCTTAGGTTAGAGATGTTTTAAAATGGATTTTCCCCACGAAACAAGCTTTTGGGCTTAACAGTTCTGTTCTTTTTCTTTTCCATTAATTTGTTTTTGGTCCCATAGTTCATCGTCAATTTCCCTCCTGACCTTGAATCATGTGATTAATTCATTTTTCTCCCTTAGTTTTTTTTAAATTATTATTATTTTTTTTATTGTGATATTGAGGGGTACATTTAAGGGTTAGGTACACAAATATGTCTCGTTCAGGCACCCTTGTTTGTAAGAAGTGTCCCCCTATCCCCAGACAGGTATTTACTGCCATTAATTACTTCCCCTATCCCTCCCACCCCCCCCATTGTTTCCCACCACTGTCAGTCATTTTCTTGTGGTAATACGTTGGGTGATCAAGGTCTACTATATGAATGAGAACATGTGATACTCAGTTTTTTGTTTCTGTGAGAGGTCACTCAGTATTATAGACTCTAGTTCCATCCAGGTTGCTGCGAAATTCATGATTTCGTTCTTTCTTACGGCTGTGTAGTATTCCATTGTGTATATGTACCACATTTTTTTAATCCAGTCCTCTTTTGATGGACAGCAAGGTTGCTTCCAGGTTCTTGCTATTGTGAACAATGCTGCAATAAACATCCGAGTGCAGGTATCTTTTTTATA
>CAUYQG010047420.1:0-25978 GCA_963574415.1 Tarsius wallacei | reverse complement strand
CAAGTAGCCGGAATTACAGGCACGCGCTACCACGCCCAGCTAATTTTTTGATTTATTGTAGAGATGAGGTCTCGCCAAGTTGCCCAGGAGGGTCTCGAACCCGTGGGCTCAGGCAATCCACTCACCTCAGCCTCCCAAAGGGCAGGATTACAGGCTGAGCCACCGAGCCCAGCTCCTAATCTCATATAGTGGCTCAATATAATAAACCAGAATACTCTTTTCTTCTAGAACGTATATGTATCACTGAAGGATATGACATATATGGTATATATCATAAAAAATATTTTAAAATATGTTTCTTATCACTTTTTTCTGGTCATAAGTAATCCTAATTGTCAGTGAGAGGTGTGCTTACTAAACAGAAAGGATGACAGCATGGCATGGCGACCCCACCAGTGCACTGCTCAGATCTCCTTGAATTCCCTTGTGCGGTTTGTGTGCTTAATGGGCTTCCATGTACCTGTATTTCTAAACCCATACCTATGACTCACTTTGAGCCCCACCTTCGGGTACCAGAACCTTTTTGCCCCAACTTGGAAAACTAAATGCCTAGGAATTTATGTTTCCCTGGGGTGGCCCTTAGCCAATGAGTGATTAGTACAAATGTATGAAAGACCAAGTACCTGGCTTCCAGTTGGGAGGTGTAGTTAATGCGTCTGAGCTGCTGTCCTGCAGGATCAGGTAGAAGCTGGGACTTTACCTGAAATTGGATCTTTGCTTGAATCTTTCCCCTTCCTGTCCAGCTTCTCATACTCCCCCGAGGTCTCCTCTGGGGCCACTTTCTCTTCAGATCACTTCTACATGAGTCCTCATCTCAGAGTCTGCTTCTAAAGAATGATGATTGTGTTGTCTGGAAGACAATAGAAGATTAAGCAAGACTTAATCTTTAATCATTGCTCACAAAGGCCAAAATCAAGTGGAAAATCTCATTGATGGACAGTTGACTTTCCTAGGTGGCTCTTTTTGGCTGGCAATCAAACTTTAAAATGCACAGTCCTGGCCTGGTGCAATGACTCACACCTGTAATCCTAGTACTTTGGGAGGCCAAAGCAAGAGGATTGCTTGAGCCCAGGAGTTCTAGACCAGCCTAGACAACATAGCTAGTCTCATCTCTACAAAATTAAAAACATTAGCCAGGCAATGTAGCACATGCCTGAAGTCCCAGCTACTTGGGAAGCGGAAATGGAAGGATCACCTGACATCAGAAGGTTGAGGCTTTGGTGAGCTGTGATTATGCCACTGCCCTCCAACCTGGGTTACAGAGTAAGACCCTGACTCAAAAAAAAGCACAGTCCAGGTAACAGTACATGTGAGAACTGAGACCTTTATAAGTCTGACATTAGAAGTGTCACATTTGACCACATCTCCTGGCTTTTTGACTGTTGAAATCCTCAGATATGAAGTGTCTAAGAAGGCCTACCCTCGTGGAAAGTGCTTGTCACTGGCTTACTGAGTGACAGCGGACTCTGCCTACTTCCCCATAGGATAAAATCTGTTACCACTGCAAAGGCAGAGTTTGAAGAATAAAACGTATGTGGAAACACTAAAGGTAATTGACTATCATTTCCTATTCACCAGCTTCCTATGTTTACAGGCTGGAATGTTAATATTATCCAATCAAAAGGGCAACTTCTCTGAAAGAAACAAGGAAGAGGGTGGGGTGAGCCAAGTTCTAAGGTGTAGCTGTCTTCCTGGGTGTTTCCTTAGCACTTTCACAATCACTATTGAAAGTACTTGCTCCCTTTCTTAGACTGTGAGATCTCTGAGGGCAAAAATGTATAGTTTTGTTTGTGATTGTGTTCCCAGAGCCTGGCACGATGTCTGGCACTAAGTAGGTGCTCAATAAATATGTCCTGACTGTTCATGGGAGCCCTGTGAATATGAGGTTAGGTCCCTAGAGTCTGATTATATTAGGTTCACCACCTCAGGGCTGACATTGATCAAAGGATTCTGGGGTTAGGCTGTCCCTGCTATAGGTTTCAGCGATGACATATCAAGAAACTGGCAGTTCCAGGTGACTGTTGTGCTATTTTCACCTGTTCCACCTGCTAAGTTTCAGTAAGAAGTGCTTCCTCATAGAGAATCTGAAGAAGGCACACTGTCCTCTGACCTAGGAAGTCTTGAGAAAGGCTCATTAGAGTTTCCTAGCTTAAAACATAATCAGAATAAGATACCATATTTAATCCACCAATGAGGAAAGGGTTTTGAAAAGAAGACTGAAGCCGGGCACAGTGATTCGTGCCTATAATCCCAGCACTTTGGGAGGCCGAGGCAAGTGGATTGCCTAAGCCCGCGGGTTTGAGGCCCACCCGGGCAACTTGGCGAGACCTCATCTCTACAATAAATCAAAAAGTTAGCCCGGCATGGTGGTGCATGCCTGTGGTTCCAGCCACTTGGAAGTCTGAGGCAGAAGGATCACCTGAGTCCAGCAGGTCAAGGCTGTGGTGGCCATGAGCGTGCCACTGCACTCCAGCCTGGGTGACAGAGTAAGAATTTGACTCAAAAAAAAAAAAAAAGAAAGAAAAGAAAAGGAAAGAAGACTGGACAACAGGGTGTGGGTGCTTTAAAATGGGACTTCTAGGTAGCTGGAGGCAATGCAATTAGGGAACTTTTCTGAGAAAGTTTGATAACATGTATTATGTGCCTTAAAAATGCTTCTCAGTTGGCCCAGTAATTCTGCATCACTCAGTGTCTATACTAAAGGTGATTTTGAAATGGAAACAAAGATGTATTTAATTACAGGGAGGTGTTTTATACTGCTGAAAAAAATCTAGCTGGGTACAGTGGCTCACACCTGTAATCCCAGCACTTTGAGAGGCAGAGACGAGAGGATTGCCTGAACTCAGGGGTTCAAGAACAGCCTAAATGACATGGCAAGACCTCATCTCTACAGTAAATCAAAAAATTAGCTGGGCATGGTGGTGCATGCCTGCGGTTCCAGCTACATGGAAGGCTGACGCAGAAGGATCCCCTGCCCAGCAGGTGGAGGCTGCAGTGACCATGAATGTGCCACTGCACTCCAGCCTGGATGACAGAGTGAGACTCTGACTGAAAAAAAATCAACCAATCAAATTTGGCATGGTCTGAATTCATTGTTCACAAGACTTTGAACAGTAGGCTAGTTTAGTAGCCTTATTTTAATAGAAATAAGCCCTTGGTCCAGGCGAATGGAGACCAAACTCTGAAAGGAGAAGACAGCTCTGGAAGGTTGTCTCTGACTTTGATTCATCTCTGCATTCTAACAACCTGTAAGCTAATTGTATTTAGTATCACTTGAGCTAGATTCTTCTAAGAACCAGCTTGTCTTCTCTCCCTCCCATGCCCATGTCTGTGATTGAGCCACCAGGCTGTGGGGTGGACCAGAAGGACCCGTTTCTTTCGCCAGTACCCAAGGAGGAGTCACAGAATCCTGATGAGGGCTGTCAACAAAATAACAAGTTTCCCTTAGAGTCAAGTATTTGGGAAATGATGCCAAACAAAAGGAAGAAAGCTAACGCTGTCTGTTTTCATTTATTTTTTAAGTTAAAGATCTGTGAGAGGTTTGTGAAATCATTTACTATTTTTAATATTCTTTCTCCCTCACTCCACCTAGTACCTTAAAAGTTTAAGCAATCTTTGGCTGCCACAGGATAATTAGAAGCAGTCTGCTTCCTCCCTGCCCAGTTTCCCAGATGTTGGGAGAGTGGAATGTTGTTGGCTGAAGGGGAGATTGTGCAATACTTCATAATTTTATTTATTGCTAAAGAATTGATACATTGTTTAACAGGTTCTATCAGAAAATTATATTCTCTGGCTTACCTTCCAAATGCTTTGAACAGTGCCACAAGATTGGAATTATTTTGTGTTTTTTAGATTTGCTGCCCACATCCAATTTAACACCTTCCTTCATATGCTTCAGATGCTTCGTATGCCCATTAACATATAGACTAAGACCCATATTCCTGAGTCACATTTTGGAGAAAAGTCTGCTTTTAGATTTATTTTTAGTTTTTTAGTTTGTCTATACTTGGCACCAAAACCACAAAAAATCTGCATGAGCCAATGCTCAAAAAAACACTGCCAGGGGCTTGTCGGTAAAAGCTGCTTTTGGCCCTAAATTGCCAAGAGGAAAAAGTCCAAACACAGGTTTCCTGTTGGGGTCCTTGAGCAATATTAGTTTCTACCAAATGTCCTTTTGGGGGATTAACATTTTATAAAGCCATCAGTTAGAAAATATTGAGTGTATTTTAAAACAGCTGTAAATATATGAGTTAACAAAGTTATCAATGAGTTTGTCAGTTACATTTCACCAGTCTTTCATCCAATAAATATTTATGAAGCATCTATTATCTTCCAGGAACTATATGTTGATTTAAGTCAGATTTAACTGCAAGATAAATTTTCGTTCACTGTTGCCTTCCAAAAAGTAAATTTTACAGAAACATGAGCAAACACTAGATTTTAAGCTAATTACCACTTCAATATTTTTATTCCAATGGTTTTCAAGTTAACTGGTTTTGTTAAGGGAAAAAAAAGTTTGATAAAGAATTATGCAAAGTCAAGGCTTTCATTTTAAATGTCTATGTTCTTAGACTTTTTCCTTCAACAATCGTTGAAGCAGACAGAAAATGAAAATGGGAAAGTAATAAGATCTAATAACATATGGATATCTGCAAATACACAAGAACTTTTATACAGTAGAATGCCTTCTGACAGGAAAACAGCAAGTGAAAATTCTGTAATGCAACAGGGTATCCTGAATAATGGTGGCCATCTAAGGACAATGAGTGTTGGTATCAATTATTTTACATTGTCAAAAGTATGTGCATCACACACTCAAACTTTTATTTTATTTTACTTCATTTTATTTATTTTATTTTATTTTATTTTATTTTATTTTATAGAGATGAGGTCTCACCATGTTGCCTAGGCTGGTCTCAAACTCCTGAGCTCAAGCAGTCCTCTCATCTGGGCCTCCTGAAGTGCTTGGATTACAGGTGTGAGCCATCATGCCCTGCCAGGACTTCATGTCTATAAAAATGCATATTCACTCTTTTTTACAAAAATGTTTTATTTTGTTTATAATTGCCACATAATTGTTGTACACATTTATGGTGTACAGTGTGATGTTTTGATATGTTTGACATATATGCATTGTATAATGATCAAATCAGGATAATCAGCATACCCATCACCTCAAACACTTGTTTCTTTGAGAACATGCAAAATCTTCTCTTCTAGTTGTTTTGAAGTGTATAATGCGTTATTGTTGCTGACTACAATCATCCTACTGTGCAAGAGAACATCAGCAGGAGTCCTCCTATCCAACAGCAGCTTGGTACTTGCTGACCAATCTCTCCCCATTTCCCTCCCCTCTTACTCTTTCCAGCCTCTGGTAACTCTTATTCTACTGTCTACTTCTATGAGATCAACTTGTTTAGATTGTACATATGAATGAGATCATGTGGTACTGTGTGGGGAGAGGAAAACTCTTACACGCTGTTGGAAAACAGTATGGCATTTCCTCAAAAAATTAAAAATAAGCCGGGCACAGTGGCTCATGCCTTTAATCCTAGCACTTTGGGAGACAGATGAGAGAATTGCCTAAGCCCGGGGGTTCAAGACCAGGCTGGGCAACTTGGTGAGATCTCATCTCTACAATAAATCAAAAAATTAGCTGGGCATGGTGGTACACACCTGTAGTTCCAGCCACGTGGAAGACTGAGGCAGAAGAATCACCTGAACCCAGCAGATCAAGGTTGCAGTAGCTGTGAGCATGCCACTGCTCTCCAGCCTGGACAACAGAGTGAGACACTGACTCAAAAAAAATAATTAAAAGTAGAACTACCATATGACTCAGCAATACCATTCCTGATCAGTATGTCCAAGAGTTATCTACACCCCCCATGTTTACTGCAGTATTATTCACAAGTCTCAAGATATGGAATCAACCTAGGGGTTCATCAACAAATGAAAGGATCAAGAAAAAGAGAGCCAGACATGGTGGCTCATGCCTGTAATCCCGGCACTTTGGGAGGCGGAGGCAAGAGCATCGCTTGAGCCCAGGGATTTGAGACCAGCCTGGGCTACTTGGCAAGATCTCATCTCTACAATAAATCAAAATATTAGCCGGGTATGGAGGTGCACACCTATAGTTCCTGCTACTTGGAAGGCTGAGGTCTTACCAAGTTGCCCAGGGTGGTATTGAACCCCGGAGTTTAAGCAACCCTCTCACCTCGGCCTCCCAAAGTGCTGGGATTAGAGGCTTGAGCCACCGTGCCCAGCCAGTTTGTTTTTTATAAACACTAATTAAATCATTTAAACTAGATGCAAAGTAAGAATTTACATTAAAGACACTTAAACATGTTAACTAGTAGCGATGTTTATTTATTTATTTATTTGTTTTGGGGGGGTTTTTTTAGTTGTAGTCTCACTGCATCACCCAGGCTGGAGTGCAGTGGCACACTCACAGCCACCCCAGCATCAAGGCTGGGCTCAGGCGGTCCTTCCGCCTCAGCCTTCCAAGTAGCCAGAACAACAGACGCGCACTCCCACCCCCAACCAATTTTTTTTTTATTGTAGAGATGAGGTCTCGCCAAGTTGCCCGGACTGGTCTTGAACCCGCGAGCTCAGGCAATCCATTCGCCTCAGCCTCCCAGAGTGCTGGGATTACAGGCTGAGCCACTGAGCCCCGCCTAGTAGCGATGTTTAAAGCTCTGTGTTTGATGCTGAATTTAATAAAGGTGAATAAGATACTGAATCTGCCTTCTAGACAAAAAAATTGATTCTACCTTTCTAAAAAAAAAAACTCAGACAAGTGCAATACAATGTGCTTAAGAGGTTGTACAGAGGAAAGATAATCACTTGAGCCTGGGAGGGATGGAGGAAAGGGTGGGTCAGGGGAGCTGATACACAGGAGGTGACTTCTGAGTTTAAGTTGATTCTGGGAAACTGAGTAAGTGTTAGCCAGATTAGGTGAGAGCAGGAAGCAAGGAGGAAAATCAATAAACTATAAAAGAAAATATATACATGTGACTGGGTACGGTGGCTCATGCCTATAATCCCAGCAACTTGGGAGGCCAAGGCAAGAGAATTCCTTGAGCCCAGCAGATCGAGATTACCTGGACAACATAGCGAGACCTCGCCTCTACAAAAAATAAAAAAATTAGCTGGGCATGGTGGCACATGCCTGTAGTCCCAGCTACTTGGGAGGCTGAGGTGGAAGGATTGCCTGAGCCCAGGAGGTCGAGGCTGTGTTGAGCCATGATGGTGTCACTGCACTGCAGCCAGGGTGACAGAGTGACACTGTGACAAAAGAAAGAAGGAAAGGAAGGAAGGAAGGAAATATAGACATGTACTTATGTAAGTAAGATTTAAAACTCATGTCATAGAAGAAGTAATGAACAGAATTAGCAGGTAAAATGCTGTTGACACTAGAATTTGCTTACCTAGAAAAAATATTTTAATACAAATAATGGTAAAAGAAAAAATTAATGTCAGGAGGGCACGGTGGCTGACGCCTGTAATCTCAGCACTTTGGGAGGTGGAGGTGAGAGAATTGCCTGAGCCTTCAAGTTCGAGACCAGCCTGGGCAACATGGGGAGACCTCATCTATACAATAAATCAAAAAATTAGCTGGGTGTGGTGGCTCACGCCTGTAGTTTCAGCTACTTGGAAGGCTGAGGTGGAAGGATCATGTGAGCCTAGCAGGTCGAGGCTGTGGTGGCTGTGAGCAGGCGCCACTGCACTCCAGCCCAGACAACAGAGTGTGACTCCAACTCAAAAAAAAAAAATTAATGTCAACAGTATTTTGTATAAAGAATTATTTTAAATTGGCTGGAAAAAGAAAAAGTACATATAATATCCCATCTTTTCTAAAACAAATGACATGCACCTATATAAAACATATAAATGTAGGCGGGCGCAGTGACTCCCAGCACTTTGGGAGTCCGAGGCGAGAAAATTGCCTGAGTCCAGGGGTTCGAGACCAGCCTGGGCAACTTGGTGAGACTTCATCTCCACAATAAGTCAAAAAATTAGCCAGGCATGATGGTGTGTGCCTGTAGTTCCAGTTACTTGGAAGGCTGAGGTGGAAGGGTCACCTGAGCCCAGCAGGTCGAGGCCGCGGTGGTCATGAGTGTGCCACTGCCCTCCAGCCTGGGTGACAGAGTAAGACTCCAACTCAAAAAAAAAAAAAAAGCATGTGTGTAAACGTGTTTGTGTAAGGATACATTTATTTGATTATCAGAGCATTGGTAAAACTATAGAGAATACAGACATGTAAACAACATGGCCTTCTTTGGAGCTTGGCTCATGTGAGAAGGGGAGAAAGAAGGGGGATCCAAAAGAAAAACAGTTCTATGTATATATATATATACAGTAAAAAACACATGATTACATTTGTGTGTGTGTGTAGAGAGAGAGAGAGAGAATATTTAATTGGAAAAGAAAGTAAAGTACAGACTGTACAGATTGATGGCATTCTAGGCAGATTGGGTACCCGGTATGAAACTAAGACCACATTTGGGGGATTGCAGTCTTAGCATAGAGACCCATTTTTTCCTTCTTCAGTATCCAGTATTCCTGGCCAGGCATGGTGGCTCACACCTATAATCCTAGCACTTTGGGAGGCCGAGGCAGGAGGATTGCTTGAACCCAGGAGTTCAAGACCAACCTAGGCAACACAGTGAGACCTCGTCTCTACAAAAAATTAGCTGAGTGTGATGGCATGTGCCTGTAGTCCCAGCTCCTCAGAAGGCTGAGGTGGGAGGATCACCTGAGCCCAGAAGACCAAAGCTGTGGTGAGTTGTGGTTGTACCACTGTACTCCAGCCTAGGTGACAAAATGAGACCCTGACTCCAAAAAAACAAAAATCTGATATTCCTATCAGATGACACTGATAAATGTAGGTGGGGTATGTGATTTTTCTTTTTAGGCTGACTGATTTTTCCTTTCTTTCTTCCTTCCTTCCTTTCCTTTCCTTTCCCCTTCCTCTTCCCCTTCCCCTTCCCCTTCCCCTCCCTCCCTCCCTCCCTTCCTTCCTTCTTTCCTTCCTCACTCTGTCGCCCAGACTAGAGTGCAGTGACATGTTCATGGCCACCACAGTTTCAACCTGCTGGGCTCAGTTGACCCTTTCACCTCAGCCTTCTGAGTAGCTGGAACCACAGGCACACGCCACCACACCTGGCTAACTTTTTGATTCATTGTAGAGACAAGGTCTTGCCAAGTTGCCCAGGCTGGTCTCAAGCCCCTGGACTCAAGCAATCCTCTTGCCTCCGTCTCCCAAAGGGCTGGGATTACAGGCATGAGCCACTGTGTCTAGCTTGATGTTTCTTTCTTAAAGAAATTTATAACACATATCTTGGCACTGTCATGGCAAAGGGGAATATTTCTTTCCCCAAGAAGATGTTTATCTCTGGGTCTGGATTGTCTGGTTTGATGCATCTTATAACATTAAAAGCAAAGGAACCAGACAGTACAGGCCACTGGACTAGTCTCTGGAGCCAGCTGTACTGAACACGGATATTTACTTATCCAGCCCCATCTCATCACAGACCCACTGGAATCAGCTCACTTTACCTTCCTGGTCTCTCAGTAGTCCCATTTGCACAAGGGAATTTGTACTGTGAGCCTTGGAGGAAGGGCAAATAAACAAACGAGAAATTCTCATAAAGAGCCTTGACACAAACATACCCACTACAGAGTACATTGTTCTGTTCCTTGCTTCCCTTAAGCTTCCAAATAAAAGTCTTTCTTGTGTCCACTTGAGTAATAGAAATACCTTTCATGGGTGTAGAAATGTGTTTACTAAATCAATTGTATGTATTTTCTTCTGCATGTCACACCTGCTGCTGTCACAGCCATAGTTAAATATTACTGCAACTAAAATATAGAGTAACCATTGTGAGCCTGAAAAGTAGGCTGAGAGGCACAGAAAGGAACTGAGCCACATTGACTTCATAAGTTTTAAACACAAGTGAGAGAATAAAAAACCACATCCAGGCAAGGATAAAAGAGAGATGATCTTAAATCCACGAAAATGGGCCGGGTGCAATGGCTCACACCTGTAATTCCAGCACTTTGGGAGGCCGAGGTGGGAGGATTGTTTGAGGCCAGGAGTTTGAAACCAGCCTGGGCAACATAGCAAGACCTTGTTTCTACAAAAACCTCCCAAATTAGCCAGTCTTGGTGGTGTGCACCTATAGCTCCAGCTACTAGGGAGGCTGAGGTGGAAGGATGGACTGAGCCCAGGAGGTTGAGACTGCAGTAAACTGTGATTGTGCCACTGCACTTTAACGTGGGTGACAGAGAGACCCTAACTCAAAAATAAATAAAATTGGATAAACAGCAAAAGGGAGTAGGGAATAGGAAGGAGAGATTTGGAGAAAAGCTAAAGGATAATCCAGGAGCCACTGCAATAATAGAGAACGATCCTTTCCACTGAAAACTATTTTGCTGTTAAAGAAAAGTCAAGGGCCTATGATGAAAGATCTTGGCCAGAATTGCAGAGGGAGGAGCCTACAGGTGTACTGCTTTGGAATGTGGTACCTAGAGCCAGGCTGTGCTTTCAGCCCTGCCATGTACTAGTCCTAAATCATTTAATCTTTTCCCTGTTTAACTTGAGGATATTCACCAGTGGTCAGCTACAGTGTTTATCCCAAGACTTTTTTTTTTTTTTTTAAGGAAGAGAATTACAAAATATAGTAATTCTCTTATTTTCTTTCTTTCTTTTTTTAAATTCTCATTAGGATTAGAGAAATAAAAATTTTAGAATCAAAATAGAAAGAGAAATAGAAAGTCTAGAAATAACTTCAAAAACAGTTTATATATATATATATATTTTTTTTTTTTTATTTTTTTTATTTTTTGAGTCGGAATCTCACTCTGTCGCCCAGACTGGAGTGCAGTGGCCGCTCCCGGCCACCGCAGCCTCCACCTGCTGGGCTCCGGCGATCCTTCCGCCTCAGCCTTCGGAGTAGCCGGAACTACAGGTGCGCGATACCACACCCGGCTAATTTTTTTTATTTATTTATTGTAGAGATGAGGTCTCGTCAAGTTGCCCAGGCGGGTCTCGAACCCGCGGGCTCAGGCAATCCACTCACCTCAACCTCCCAAGGCGCAGGATTACAGGCTGAGCCACCGAGCCCGGCTCAGTTTTTATACTTTATTTTCACATTGAAAGCCAGTCAGATTTGCTTTAACCTCCAAGAGTGTGTTTATGTAATATTAAATGAATGTGGCAATGAGCTGCACATTTTTTTCAAAGCCAGTAAAGGGTTAACTTCTCTGTGCCTCAATTTCTCCATATGTATAATGGAGATAGTGATAATAATGACTACAATAAAAGGCTGTTACAAAGACCCAGCAAACAAACAGGCATAAAACATTTCCTATACTGCTGACACATAGTAGGTACATATAAGTGTCAGCCATCATTATTCTCTTTCTTTCAGAAGGTAGAAATAAACAGTTTACACTAGGATCTGTGAATCCTTTTACCTGAAGGTAGATACAATATTTAAATATTTGGAAAAAGAGGATGAGAAAAAGAAACGTGTCATGTTTGCAAATTCCTGTGAGCAGTCCCGTCTCATCCAGAAAGTTTGCTTGCTTGCTGTTTACTGTTTTCATTGGATGAAATGGGAAAATTTGCATTGAGCCTACTTTAAGAGAGGAACAGGCAGTGACTAGTTGTCTCATTGGTTTGCTGTTTCTGACCCATGGGAGATAACCAAAAGGCCCCAAAACTGAGCTTGGCTGTGATTGGTGGATGAACTCTCTTTTTCTTTTTGTCCAAGTGAGCCTAGTCAGTTCAGAAATCCTGGACTTCTCAGATGTGCAAAGTTATGTTGCTTTGGCAGAAAGTAGAGTGAATATGGGAATGCTGCTTAGCTCTGTCTTGAATAGGAAATAAAGGGACAAGAAAAACCCTTTGGCCGGGTTCTGTCTCTTCTTATCCAAAATTTCTACCTCCTGGTACCTAAGTCTTCTATCTCCTTGTGATTAAAGTTATCAAAGTGAGACCTAGATGACAGAAGGGCGTGAGTTCCAAATTTTGGCCAACTTAAAACAGGGACCAATTCTGATAGGTAGAACTGAAGAACTGAATTTTTTTTTTTTTAAGATAGAGAAGGTTTCGCTATGTTGCCCTAGGTTTTGAACTCCTGGGCTTAAGCAAACCTCTTGCCTTGGTCTCTCAAAGTACTGGGACTGCAAATGTAAGCCATTGTGCCCAGTTTGGTAGAATTGAACATAAAAACAAATTTCTGGAGTTAATTAAGCTCTATGTATCAATGTCTTTAAAATATTTTTGCTCTTTCATCCAGCAATTCTATCTCTAAGAATTTATCCTAAAAAAAAGTAGAAGATATGCACAAATATGTAAGTATTATTCCAGGATGTTCATTGCCATCTTGTTTTTAATAGTAAAAAATTGGAAACAGCCTATAATTTCAAAAATAGAAAGCTAATTAAATAAATTATGACCCATGCAAAATTTTGTAGACTCTATGGAGAGACTAAAAAACCAACTACAGAAGAATTTTTATTAATGTGACAAAGTGTTCACAATTTATTGGCAAGTAAACTTGCAGAACGTCTCAGTGACAGCTGAAGGAATCAAAGGCTGGCTATGCCCTCCATGATCCACGCATTTTAGCCTATAAAAAGAAGTACTTTTGACACTGAAAAGCAAATAAGGTTATTTATTAGGTGGAGTGGAGTGGACAGGAAAGACAAAGAAGAAATTGGTGTCTGCCACATATTCCTATTCTCCTGGCTCTGGTCCCTGAATTGGGTGCTCTCACAGTTTAAGCATTCTTCCCCAGTGTCATGGACTAATGTTTGTGATCCCCCCAAATTCATGCTCTGAAGCCCCCAATCTGATGACATTTAGAGATGAGGACTTTGGGAGGTAATTAGGTTTAGATGAGGTCATGTAGGGGAGGCCCTCATGATGGGACTAGTGGCTTTCTAAGACGAGGAAGAGAGATCTCTCTTTCCAAGAAAAGGCTGTGTGAGAGCACAATGAGAAGGCGGCTGACTGCAGGTCAAGAAGAGACCCACTCCCCAGGACTGGCCATGTTGGTACTCCGATCTCAGACTTCCAGCCTCTATCCATTGCCCAGCTCCAAAGCCACTCTGACATGTCTAGGTGTCTGTTACAGTAGTACCCTTTTTCTTGGTATCAAAATCTATTAGTCAGCTTGGGCTGCCATTATCGAATATCACACACTGGGCAGCTTAAATAACAGAAATTTATTTCCTCATGGTTCTGGAGGCTGATTAATATACTAAAGATGGATATGGCTGGTGTGGACATGATGTAAGTCCCCTCTCATGACTACCCTGGGCTCCACAGGTTATTCTACAAGGGAAGCAAAAGAAGCAAAAACATACAGCTCAGAATCCTACCCTGGACCAGAGTTCAATCATGCATAGTATCCCCTACTCCCCTGTCCATCTGAAGTACCGAAGGACCAGAAATGTCTATACAACATGGTAATGGTGGTTATCTCTGGGTGGTAGAATTATGAATAACTTTATATTCATCTTTAAACATTTTTAAAGCATTTTTTATAGTTCACATAGTAACGCATAAATAAGTTTTGTAATTGGGATGGGAAGGTCCCTTAATTTGAATTTATGCCATGGGCTGGCAGATCTTGGGCAGGACACGTGTCCAAAGAAAGAAAGGGGTCTTAATTTTGCTTTGTGTGACTTTGGGCAAGTCATTTCACCCTCCGAGCCTCAGTTTTCTCATGTGTAAAATGAAACCAAATGACCCATAAAGTTCTTTCTAGATTTGGCAGTCTGTGAATCAACATGTTTGCTTTTTTTTAAGTCAGAGTCTCACTTTGTCGCCCAGGCTGGAATGCAGTGGCACACTCATGGCCACCCCAGCGTCAACCTGCTGGGTTCAGGCGATCCTTCCACCTCGGTCTTCCAAGTAGCTGGAATTACAGGTGCCCACTACCAAGCCAGGCTAATTTTTTGGTATATTATAGTGAGGAGGTCTCACCAAGTTGCCCAAGCTGGGCTCGAACCCTTGAGCTCAGGTAATCCTCTCACCTCAGCCTCCCAAAGTGCTGGGATTACAGACTTGAGCCAATTCCCCCACCATGTTTGCTTTTTAAGTGTGAAGAACAGGAGGGTGGCTTGAAAGTCAGAGACTCTAAGGTGTGTATGTTTATTTTGTGTGTATGTAAAATTTTAAAGCTGGTCTAGTTGCTGTGTCCGAAATTTCTATTGTAAGTTTTCCTTTAGATTAGAGCACATATTACATTTACAGAAAGAATCCCATCTCTTATTTAGGAGATGAGAATGACATAATTATTAGCACTCTACTCAACAGGCACTTGTGAACTTGTGACTTTTCATTCAAGAAACTCCTGCAAAGGTGGTGATTAGATTAAAGGAGATTTTAGATTCACTGAACACTTCTGAGAAATGACTTACTCATCCATTTGGTGAACATTGACAAACCACATACCTCTGATTTGTTCTAAGGAAAATGTCTGAGGAAGAAGGTGCACCGTGCTCTGTCTTCAGAATCAACACAATACTATCACGTATCATTAGGCCACATTCCCTTTCTAAAAGAACCTTGACAAGGCCATCTTAGATAAACATAGTATCTCAATATAAAAATTATCAAGCATTTGGTTGATGACACAGTATGTTTTTATGGACAAAAACAGTACTTTAAAGAAATATTACATCCTAAAACTATTTTTTTTTTTTTAGAGTGGGAACTTGCTGTGTTGCCCAGGCTGGCCTTGAACTCCTGGGCTCAAGCAATCACTTGGCTGGGTCTACAGGCATGTGCAAATGTGCCTGGCTAAAATATCTTATACTGAGTAAAAGAAAAGATATATTATCATCTGAAATTATGAAAATCAGGAATTAAATTACCTATGTTGTCAATTTTCTATAAATGCCTTAAAAATTATAAACTTTTTTCTTTGTTTAGCACTTTTAAATATACTTCAGGCTGGGCGCAGTGGCTCACGCCTATAATCCCAGTACTTTGGGAGGCCAAGGTGAGAGGATTGCCTGAGCCCACAGGTTCAAGACCAGCCTGGGCAACTTGGTGAGACCTCATTTCTACAATAAATAAAAAAATTAGCCAGGTATGGTAGCGCGTGCCTGTAGTTCCAGCTACTTGGAAGGCAGACGCTGAAGGATCACCTGAGCCCAGCAGGTTGAGGCTACGGTGACTGGGAGTGTGTCACTGCCCTCCAATCTGGGTGACAGAGTGAGACTCCAACTCAAATAAATAAATAAAATAACAATAAAAATAAATAAATATATATACTTCACACTGTTGTAACATTCACTACAGATTTTTAAATCTCTCACTTTTTCACCACTTCAACCAATGATTTGTTCTTATTTTTCTGTATTGCTTTCCAGGCTCTCTGTTTATTTCTCAAGTACTTTTTATGTGGTCCCATAGGTCCCAGAGCTCACATATGTTTAGGGGCCCTGCTTTTTTTTCTTTAATAATGTCACATTATACCTGGGAGTTGTCCCTGATGTTGCCTCATAGTCTTCGTAAATGACCCATTATAATGACTGTACAATATTCCATCACGTAGGTATAGGTGTGACAAAAACAAAAAAAACCCATCATACTTTACAAAGGTATCAAGACAGCACAACCCTTAGTTGCTTGCCCTTGTGACTTACAGGCCCAGGAAATAATTGAAACCCTCATCTGCTGCTAAAATCCACCCAAAAGTGACTGGATCCTTTAGGGAAAGTCTTCCTTACCGATTTTTTTTTTTTTTTAGTCAGTGTCTCACTCTTTCACCCAGGCTGGAGTGCAGTGGTATGATCCCAGGTTACTGCAAACTTGACCTCCTGGGCTCACGCAATCCTTCCACCTTAGCCTCCCAAGTCGCTGGGATTACAAGCATGTTCCACCATGTCCTGCTAATTTATTTTATTTTTCATTTTTTTGTAGAGACAAGGTCTCACTATGTTGCCCAGGCTGGTCTGAAACTCCTAGACTCCTGCCTTAGCCTCCCAAAGTGCAGGGATTACAGATGTCAGCCACCATACCCAGCCCTTCCTTGTCTTTTCTTTGGGATAGAGATACTTTGGGGGGAAATCAATATTTTTAATCCCTAACATCTATAATGCCTTTTTTTTTTAATTGGAGTCTGACTCTGTTGACCAGACTGGAGTGCAGTGGCACACTTACGGCCGCCACAAACCTTGACCTGCTGGGCTCAGGTGATCCCTTCACCTCAGTCTTCCAAGTAGCTGGAACTACAGGTGCACACCACCACACCTGGCTTAATTGTTTATTTATTTATTTGTTTATTGTAGAGATGAGGTCTCACCAAGTTGCCCAGGCAGGTTTCGAATCCCTAGGCTCAGGCAATCCTCTCGCCTCCACTACTCAAAGTGTTGGGATTACATTGTGAGCCACTGCACCCAGCTAATTGTTTTTTAAAAACAGTTTGCTCCCCTCCCTGTGTAGGAAAATTAGGGAAGAAGGGAATGCTGGGAGAAGAGAAATTGGGCAGAAAGAGCTGAACAGGTGATGTAAGTACCAAAGATAAATTATGCCTGCTTTAAAATGTCTCCTAGGGTAATTTCTGAGCACATTCCCTTGAGGACTTTAGGGGCACCTATTACCATTGTCTGCATTTTCAGATGGAAAAGGTGAAGTCACTGAAGCTTAGTGCCAGGCCAAAGGTCACGTGGCAGCGTGCTGTACCATTCAGTTTGAGGATTCCTGTCTATTGGCTCATCGGCTGAAGTGACATCTCTCCTCTGAGCCTTCACAGCCTTTCACCCTATGCCACGTCCACTCCCACAGCTCAGGCAACACCACGAAGCAGGCCAGGAAAACCTCCCCAGGGTCAGGCCACTGGCAATTTCCAGGACAAATACTTGGTTGCTGCTCCCGCCACTCCCCTCCCATCAAACCAGAAAACCAGGCTACTCCAAAAGTTACAGGGCATCTGTCCACTTCCTTTTGGGGATAGATTCATCCTCCCCCTGTTCCCACCCCAAACCTAGCCAGCAGGAAAAAAAAAAAAAATAGAATCACGTGTGACCTGTATAGGACGTTTTGAGAAAATATGTTAGGCAAGGAAGTCTAGTGTGAAGCACAGGGAACTGGAGTCAGCTCAGCGGGTTTGGCACCAGGTTCCATCCTCAGGGCTGCTGCTAATCCATATAGTGCCTTTGTGTTAGAAAGGGGTTAGATTCGTGACCAGCCCAGGCAATTTGGCAAGACCTCGTCTGTACAATAAAATAAAAAATTAGCCAGGCGTGGTAGCGCGTACCTGTTGTTTCGGCTACTTGGGAGGCTGAGGTGGAAGGATCGTCAGAGCCCAGCAGGTCGATGCTGGGTTGTCTATGAGTGTGCCACGGCACTCCAGCCTGGGCAACAGAGTGAGACTCCAACTCAAAAAAAAAAAAAAAGAAAGGGTTTAGAAAGTTCTGCTAGTGTGTGGCTGGGCAAGTGGAACATGGACTCGGTTTTGGCCTCTGTTTATTCCTTTGACTGGGTGCCTTTATGGGCAGTGAAGGACATGACTGTAAGTGGGTGCCCTATCCATCCTTTACTATTTATTGGGTTACTTGCGTGACCTTCCTGAGCCTTGGTTTCCCCATCTGTAAAACAGGCAAAATAATAGGACCTGCTTTAAGGGTTGATAAGAGGTTAAATGAGATGCAGAGTGTATAAATACACACAGGCACAAGGATGGGAAAACAGACCCTGGGGCACTCCTAAAGTGGGGAGGGTAAGGGCTGAAAAACTATTGACTTGGTACCATGTCCACTACCTGGATGCTGGGCTCAACAGAGGCTCAAACCTTACCATCAAACAATATACCTATGTAAGAAACCTACATGTATACCCCTTGACTCTAAAATAATAATAGTAGTAGTAGTAGTAGTAGTAATAATAATAGATACGGAGTATAACATGCCTAGATGCTACCTGTCAGCAGTATGCAGGCTTTTAGCGAAATGGTAGCTGTGATAACTAAAGTTATGATTTGGCTTCATATAAAACAAGAAAAGTCTCACTTTTTCATCCTCTCTTGAGAAGCTCCATTTGCCTAGAAATGTATTTTGTAAATGGGGGACAATTATGAAAAAGGGAGGCGAGATTCATCATAGATTACTTGTTATCATTTTAATATAAATGTTATTATGATTCTTTTTGGTTGCACCATCTGAAGTGGGCATATCTGATATGGAATTTCTAATTACATGTTTAGTTCAAGAGAGGATCATTCATGAGTCCACACCCTGACACACCCATGCCTCCAGAGAAAACTTCCAATTTTGTGGGATGTCTTGGGCATCGGGACAGACAACTTCATTCAGGTTATTATTGGGTGAGTTCTTGTTCTACTCCTGAATGGTAGGGTGAGTGATACAAGTGAGTAATTCAGAAGCAAACACTAAGGAATGTTTGATTTGCATAACCTCATAAATGAGCCTTCCAAACGGGTTTTTTAAAAAAAAGCTGTCGGGTAGATCTTAGGCCAGGTGAGGTCCCAGCATGCTCAACTGGCAGCTCTGCCATTCACTCCCCAGAGCAGCTATGCCGTCTTTTATTATTTAATCATCTTGGTTGCAAGGGGACATTTATAATTTAGCCCTGGGAGCTTTAGAAAAAAATTCCTGACAATGAATAAATAGAATAGTGTTTTGTGTGATTTTAAAGTCACCGGAGGGCAGGCATGAATTGCCAGCTTACCTAAAAGAGGAACATTCATCTTTTCTAGGGAGGCTCAGATTGTCTTCCGGGAGTGCATGGTTCATAATTTAGCATAACTGCACCAAAAGGAAGTCTATAATCCTTAAATAACTCTGTGGTTCTCTTGCCTGGAGTCTTCCTTTCAACTTTTTTCTTGGAATATTCTATAATCAAGTAATTACACTGATTTTTAAAACAAGCAGCCATACATATATCACTCAAGAACTCACTTAAGATTTTGGGGGGAGCCCATTTCACTCACCAATTAAGTCAAAGCAACAATAACAGAAAAAATCACCATGACCAAACTTGAACAGAAAGACAACACAATGGCATGAGCTGTTGCATCCGGCTCGGAGACTCAGTGTTCAAACGATGGGAGGGAAATCAGGTTGTTTCCAATGATTATGGCCTTTCACTTCCTGTGTCTCAGGATCAAATGAGATGGGAACAAGTCAGGAGATGGGGGTGACAGCGCTGTGAATCTGTGGCAGGGCGCTCTATTCTGAGCGCAGATGCAGTTCAGACGGGAGCTGTTTGCAGGTGGTGAGTCTTCCAGGCGTCTGCGTGAGAGCATTTGTTTTCTGAGCAGAGAGAGAAGAAAAGTATTTTGTGTCTGGCTTGGGAGGAGTTGGGGAGCATGGATGAGGAAAAATAGAAGGGGAAGGCATAATACCCTGGTTTTTTGCTGCCCCTCCTCCAACACCCATGCAGGTTCACAGCTCAAAGCAAAGCATCTGGTTTTTAAGGACAGGACTTTAGGAACCCAGATGATGAGCATGGCCCGGGGTTGGTGGTAGGGCCAGCCTGCCCACCTCCACTTTGCTTCAAAACTCAACATGGCTTTTGTATTTAGACTCAGGGCAGCTGCAAGGCTACCACGGGAGCCTGGCAGCCTTCCTTCTATGGCAGGATGCCATTATAATTCAGCATGAATGCCAATGTGATTATTGGCACTCACAGGCTGAGTCTGGTGAGGTCTGGGCTGTTTGGTTTTAGAAATAACTATTTATAAATGATTTTGACAAACAAACCCCACCAATGTGTAGCACCACATTATGCCTACTGGCAATTTACAGAGATCCAAGGAATATTTAAAACACTTACTATAATATGTTTTCGCAGCAAGAGGTGGTGCTTATCAGGTAGCTGCAGTGTGCACTGGTCACCCGTTGAGGACCCGAGTCCCTGTCCCAGCCCAGTTCACATAAGCTCTGTCCCTGTAAGACTTATGTACCACTGAGCTCATGTTTCTGCTGTACTCACTTCAACATTGTTGGGAAGACTTAATAAGATAACTTTTTTTTGGTAGAGAAAGAGACTAGCTATGTTGCCCAGGCTGCTCTTAAACTCCTGGCCTCAAGCAATCCTCCTGTCTCGACTTCCCAAAATGCTGGGATGACAGGCACGAGCCATTGTGTCCGGCTATAATTGGTGTTCACCAATTGTGTTGACCATGCGTGTTGGATGTCACCGTGTGCCAGACCCCCTGTGAACAAATGGAATCTGTTCACATAGTTTCTCTAAAGCTTTGTTTTCCATACCTTTCCTTAATTATGTCAGCTTTTTCTTTTTTTATTATTATTATGTTTTCCTTTAAAGATGTGGGGTACAATTCAGGATTAGGCATACAAGTGAAAGTATACAGGTAAAGTTTGGGCCTCCCTTTAGTTCCCCGCTTTGCCAGGTTAGAGATCAGGTACCCTTATTGATGTTGTGCTCCTCTCCCCGCTCCCTCCCCCTTGTGCAATTTTTTTTTTTTTTGAGTTGGAGTCTCACTCTGTCACCCAGACTGGAGTGCAGTGGCCGCTCCCGGCCACCGCAGCCTCGACCTGCTGGGCTCCGGCGATCCTTCTGCTTCAGCCTTCTGAGTAGCCGGAATTACAGGCATGTGCTACCACACCCAGCTATTTTTGGTTTATTGTAGAGATGAGGTCTCCCCAAGTTGCCCAGGCCGGTCTCGAACCAGTGGGCTCCGGCAATCCACTCACCTCAGCCTCCCAAAGCGCGGGATTACAGCTGAACCACCAAGCCCGGCTGTGCCTGCTTTTTCATTCTCTATGTTACATTTGGAGCACAGAGAAACTGGACAAACATAAGAATTGAAAATTGAAAACTCAATAAAATTAAATCCCAAACCAAATGATGATCAACTTTTACTTTAAAAGTTAACTCAAAAGGGATAGTCGTTTAGACGATGGTGGGCTAACCACACATGTAACAGAGAAAAACACAGGTAGAGTCTTCACTGCATTTCTTACCCTAAGATGGGAACCTCTAAAATCGGAACAGAGGCTCTTACTAAAATGTTTGGTACCTATCAGAATCACATGGGAAGCATTTTCAAATTACAGAGGCCCAAGCTCAACCCTGTTACTACTGAATAGAATCTCTGGAGGTGGAACTGTGTTATAAAATTTTCTCAAGTGGTTCTGATGTGTACCAGAATGAAGAATCAATCAGAGCACTGAACTCGGATCTATGCAGAAAGCAGGAAATGCCCTCTAGTGGCTGAGAGAAGTCATTCCCCATTCTCCATATTGTTGGACCCTGGGACCCGTGGCAGAGTTAGAGATGTCCCTATTGTAAATGACATTATAGTCCACTAATTCCACCAAAATGTCCCTGAAACTTAAATTATAAGACCCATGAAGACTGAGCACGGTGGCCCAAGCCTGTAATTCCAGCCCTTTGGGAGGCCGAGGTGAGAAGATTACCTGAGCCCAGGGGTTTGAGACCAGCCTGGGCAACTTGGTGAGACCTCGTCTCTACAATAAATCAAAAAATAATCCAGGTGTGGTAGTATGCATCTGTAGTTCCTGCTACTTGGAAGGCTGAGGTGGAAGGATCGCCTGAGCCCAGCAGGTCGAGGCTGCGGTGGCCATGAATGTGTCACTGCACTCCAGCCTGGGCAACAGAGTAAGACTTGAACTCAAAAAAAAAACAAAAACAAAAGACCCATGAGACAGGAATCACTTGTTCCTTCTTGCCCATGAAGATACCTAGCACAATGTCTGACCCATTGTGGTGTGGAACCTAAAATTAAGGCTCCGGATTATGTGTTGCCTTGACATCTGGTAAAATTAGGAGAACCTCAAGGCCTAACTGTAAGTTGCTCTCCCCATTCTGCTCCCATGAATAAGGTTCCCCAACCAAACAACCCTCCTTACCGAGGATCAGGCACGGTTCCTGCCTATCCCTGAGTAGTGGGTTCCTTGTCCATGGAATTATTCACACTAGTCACTCACATTCTCCCACAGGAAGCAGGGGGCACCTCGCTCCCTTGATACTACAAATTCTGTCTCCATCGCACTTGGTGGTTCACTCTGTTCCTAAGTGCAACTCCTGTGTGGCCCTGCTTGGCACACATTTTCTTCTTCCCTGAGGCTGTGACTACATGTGACTGATACACTGCTATCTATCTCACCTGTCTGGTGTCAGGTATGGTGTTTGGCCATTCCTATAATATTACAGTGAGAATTGCTTTCTCACTAATGGGATAAAGAGGAGGCAACCAGCCCATCCATAGAGTGTTCAGCAAATATTTGTCAAATGAGTGAAGGAATGAATGAGCCCAAAGGGCTCTCAACAAGCTTGGAAACCTTTATTTTATTGATTTATTGTCCGTTTGCATAAACTCTTCAAGTGATCATAGGCACAGATGAACAATGTAATGAATGTATTCATAGAATGTTAGGACTAGAAGATATCTCAGATCTTCAGATTAACCTTCTCATTTTATTTTTTTTAATTTTATTTTGTTTTTAGTCAGAGTGGTCATGGCTCACCTTGGCAATCCTTCTGCCTCAGCCTCTCAAGCAGCTGGAACTAGAGATATGCACCACAATGCCGGCTAACTTTTTTGACTTTTTTGTAGTGACAAGGTCTTGCTGCAGTTGCCCAGGCTGATCTTGAATTCCTGGAACTCATGTGATCCTCCCACCTCGGCCTCCCAAAGTTCTGGGATTACAGCTTGAGCCACCACACCCAGCCTTAACCTTCTCATTTGATTTCTAAGATAACTATTGCCCAGATAAGACCACGGATTTCTCAAGGAAAGCGATTATGTTTTGTTTTTGTATCCCCCTGGCTCAGCACAGAACTGGTGTACAGTACATGTCTTATAAATAAATGTATGAATATGCAGAGATTAAGTGAATTTCCCTGGAGCACATGCTAGGTAATGATACCATAAGGACCTAATTCCAGAATTCAATTAAACAGATATTTATCAAATGTCTTCTGTGAGATACCTTATCTTGCTAGGTACTTGAGGGCAAAAGTGGAAATTGAGGCCGGGGCTACAAAGTGAGATAGACAGAGTTTTTGCCCTCAAAGAGCACATAGTCTGCAACTGTGTTGCCCACTATGGTAGCACTAGCGACAACGTGAGGCTGTTTAAAATGAAATTAATTAGAATTAACAATTCAGTTCCTCAGTCACATTAGCCACATTTAGAGTGTTTAACAGTTACATGGGGCTAGTGGCTACCCTAACAATAGCAATATCGACTCTTTTGATTGTTGTGGAAAATTCTGCTGGATAACATTGCTGCAGAAGGAAAGATGTCATGAAACCCAAAACCATAATATAAGGCAGAAGGTGATCTGAGGTACAAATGAATTGCACGGGGTCAGACAAAGTGGTTTTATAGTCAGTACCAACGTGGTTCTAAGTCCTCTGAGGACAGGGATTCTTTGGCTTCTAGCACTTATTGTCATGCCTGACTCATAGAAGATGCTCAATCCATATTTTTTGGATGAAAATAAACTACGCACAGCAATAGTGGAATTTTTCCCCTAATATTTCAAAACTAGGGTGATATAGTGAACAAATGATCATCATCAGTGTATCCACAGCCCAACTTTAATTTTAACATTTTGTTATATTTGTTTCAGATCTTGTATTTGTTTTAAGAAATACATAAATTACAGAAATATTTGAAGTTCCTGTATTCTCTGCCCAGTTTCTCTGAACACCATATCAAAGACCCTGTAGACCCTGAATTTGTTTACCAATTCCATTCATGTTTTTATTCCCTTTCTATATAAGATTACATCTACAAACAATACAGATTATTGTTTTGCATGCTTTTAAACATAATATAAATACTGTCGTACTGTACATATTCTTCTGGAACTTGATTTTAAGATTTTTGTTTAATATTATATTTTTAAAATGTATCCATATTGGCTGGGCACAATGGCTCACACCTGTAATTCCAGCACTTTGGGAGGCCAAGATGGGAGGATTGCTTAAACCCAGGAGTTTGAGGCCAGCCTAGGCAACATAGTGAAATCTTATATCTACCAAAAAAAAAAAAAAACCCAGAAAGCAAACAAAAAAAAAAAGTTGAAACATGCAGCTCTAATACATTTATTGTAATTGCTATAAAATATTCTATTGTATTAAATATGCCAAAATTTATCTCTTCTCCTTTTATGGAAACTTATCCTGTTTCCAGTTTTTACCATTACCAATAAAGCTTTAGTGAACATTCCTATAGGTGTTTCCCATGCAAAAGTTCAGAGTTTATTCCTAGAAGTAGTATTGCTAGGTCTAAGATTACATAGATCTTCAACTAGTCTAAATATTGACAAGTTGATTTCAAAGGGGATTAACCAATTCATATTCCCATCAGCATGGCATGAATGTTCTCATTGTTCTATGTCCTTGTCAAGCATTCGGTATTGTCAGGCTTTTATTCTTTGCCAATCTGATAAAGTGAAAAGATATAGTGTAGTATTTCCTGGGATGTGAAAGACATAAGAACAAGGCTCAAAAAAAAAAGTCTACCCTGTTATAAGCCTGGCATTGGGATATGAGAATAACAGAGTCATTTGCTTTTTATGTTGTCATGAGAAAGCTGGCACCAGTTGCCAACAGATGACTGACCTTCTAGATAAGCAAAGTTGTATGAGAAGAATATAAGACAGTTTTACCATCTTACACCTTCTTGCCACTGGTAGGCACGGGCCAAGAAACTTTTATATATTATGTGTGTGTGTGTGTTTAATTTAAAAAAAAAATAGAGACGGGATCTTGCTATGTTCCCCAGGATGGTCTTAAACTCCTGAGCTCTAACGATCTTCCCACCTCAGCTTCCCAAAGTGCTGGGATTTATAGGCATAAACTGCCATGCCCAGAAACTTTTAAATAGAATTTGGGAATCAGAACTTGTTCAGCACATCTGCAGTGTGCTACATATTCTTTCTAACATAAACATAATTTACTTCCTTATGTGTCTCATTAAATGCACCCTAGGTTCCCTAGCACTCCACTTCTTTGTCTAAAGCCAATTTCTGGTGGAAGAAATTACTGGAAAGTGAGGAGCTATATAATTAGATATCTATTGATGGGAAATCTTAGCCATCTGAAGGACTTTCAGCTTAACAAGAGGCAAGATAACGAGTGTAGACCATATCTTAAAATATTTGCCCATGGCTAATTCATGTAGATACTTTAAGTGCTTGGAGCACAGAAAATAATCCTATAATTTAGGAGCATATTACCATTTCATCTTGCAGAGATTTTCCACCATGATTCTAGCTAATACCCAAGAACTAAAATGAACCTGTTTAGAAGGGCTTTAGAGCCTGGAGCAGTGGGAAACACCCATGGCTCCACTTCCCCAAAGTGGTTCTTTGATGGAAATAAAGTATTTCTTAGCAACCTTTCATTATGGCTGGCATACTCATGGGAAACTTGAGATAATGCCAATTCTACCTCTGTGAAATCCCTCTCAGAGTAATAACTTGAATTTTTTTAAGGGATACAAGATCTGAGAATGTTTTCCTTGCTTCTTCATGTGAACTAGAGAGCTGTGGTGAGAAATCAGATCAGTTTGAGTCTGAGCAGCCAGCTGAAATCCACAGACATAACTGAGATGAAACCGCAGATGAACCAATTGTGTTCAGTTTACTAATCTGAATCCAGCTTGGTTTTCTTTTTCAGAAAGGAAGAGTTATGTCACCTATAGTGTTCTTTCCTAAAACTTCTTTGTGGATGACAGTATTTAGTATTATATCTTAAAATATTCAGCCCTGCTCATTCAAGAAAGCTGGCTGTTAATTTCTTTCACAACTTCTATTTTGTTTTGTTTTTTTGAGTCAGGGTCTCACCTTGTTGCCTAGGCAATACGCGCAGTGGTATGCTCATGGCTCACAGCAGCCTCAACCTCCCGGGCTCAGGTGATCCTCCCACCTCAGCCTCTTAAGCAGCTGTGATTATAGGCATGCCACCAACACACTCAGCTATTTTTTTTTT
>CAUYQG010047417.1:0-35344 GCA_963574415.1 Tarsius wallacei | reverse complement strand
AGCTTCTTTTCTATGTTTTTGACAGTTTGGGTTAGTTCTGTATTTTGGTCTTCAAGTTCTGAGATTCTTTCTTCTGCTTGGCTAATTCTGCTTTCCATGCTTATTAGTTTGTTATTTATTTCCATCACAGTATTCTTTACTGTTGTTATTTCTGTCATCAGCTCCTTCCTGTTTTCCTCTTGTCTCTTCTCAATTTTTTCAATTCTCTCTATTAATGTCTTGATATCTGTGTTTGTTGGTTGTGACTAGTCATTCTGGGGGCTCTTCATTATTTGTGTTCCGAAGTCTGTTTTTCTCAGTGTCTGACCTCCCAGGGGTCTGTGTGAGCCCTATATTCTTCTTTTGGTTTTTCTTCATTTGTGCAGATTTTTCCTCCCTACTTTTCCCTTCCCTGCACTTCCCCATCTTCTTTAATTCTGTTATTCAGGGGTGGAGGGGTTGAATTATTGCATCAGGGGTTGCTTTTACTTCTGTTTGTTCAATCTCCTGTTCTTCCTAATGTATTTCCTCTTGCTTTATTCAGTTCTGGAGTTGGACTGTCCTTTTTGTAGTTTGGAGATTTAATTAAGGGGGGAGCTGTGATTCAAAATCTCTCTGCAGATCCCAGTATCTGCCAACAGGTGTATGGATAGTCTGAAACCCACTTCCCACTGCCTTGGAGTCTGTCCATGCAGTGGGGTTGTAGGTTTATTCCCTGAAAGCAAAATGAGGTTAACAGAGGGAAGATAATGGAGCAGGCAGTGGGGGGAGGAGGAGGTGGTGGAGAGAGAGAGAGGAGTGAGAGGGAAAACAGATGAGTGTACCAACTGGTAAGTGAAAAGAGACACAAAGACTGAAACAAATATAAAGAAAAACAATAACCATGACTGAAAACTAACCAATAACCATATAAAAAGCTGAAACATACAATGATGCTAACATACACGCTGACCAACCTCCTTACTGGTGTGCTATTCCTCTATACAAAGGTGGGGTTTACAGAGAAATAAGAAGAAAGGAAAAAAGAGGGGGAAAAAAGGGAAAAGGGATAGATTAACGTCAGTAGACTAACAGAACCAACCAAGCACACTCTGGCTTTTCCTTTAAGTCCAATGTCCTTTCAGCTCTGATTTCTAGCTCTCTTTGGAGTCTTATAGAATTGTTCACAGTTAGGATCAGTTGCCCCCAGCCTGCTGTGAAGAACAGTTCAGATATGGGCCCCCTGCCCAGTCTGTTACTGAGAGCTGGCTTTGTCTATTTATCAAGAGGGAAGAGCCTCTGTCATTCCCGTTTTGATGTTGTTATCTTGGATCCCCAGCAGGGGGTGTTATCTCATCTCACTGCTGCAGTCCAGAGGGCAGTGAGCCGGTTATGGATCTGCGACCAGGGCGGCAACTTCCCTGTACACGGGGGGTGGGATGGGGGAGTGGGGGGGATGGGGGGGTGGGGAGGGCTTGGGTTCCACAGGCCTGGCTCCAGGCAAGGGGCGTGGCATGGCAGTGGCAGTGGCAGCAGCAGCCAGGCAGCAGCGATCTCAGAAGATTCTGCTTGCGGGGGCTTCACGGTCTGAAGTCGTGGGTCGCCTCAGGCATGGGCGGGCAATGGGCGGCATCTGCAACTGTGGGAGCAGCCCAGACCGCCCTGATATCTGAGTAGCGATGGCGGTGGTGGTGGTGGCTGAGCTCCCTGTGAAGAGCAGGGTGTGGAAGATGGGAGCTGCAGCCCTTGGGAGAGAGCTAGGGTCTTTATGCGTGTTCTCTTTCGCAGAGGGTCTCACAGACCATGCTGCCCCATCGCCATCTTGCCAGAAGTCCCATCACTTTCACCTATAGGATTTTGTATGAAATTAGTAAAATAGTATATATATGAGCTGTAATGTAAACTGTGTGCTCTGAGCTTTTCAATGTTAGTATGTCTGGCCTTCTTATTGTTAAGTTTTTAACCTACATCATTGCTTCATGTTATCGGTATAATGGAGACAATCCTACTTTGGCCACTGTTTTATTTTTTAGAAGGCAAACCTATAAATATCAGAGAAGTCTAACAATGTCTGGTTTTAACAGAGAGACAAAAGCATATTGAAATTAAATAACGTTTAAGTTAACCTACTTGCATTTTTAATGAGAATGTTTTCATGGAAGTTGGATATCTGTTGTATTTTGCTGTTCATTTTGAGGTAGTTTTGTTAATAACTGTTGGCTAAGCTTATATAAAAAAAGACTCTATTCCATAGAGGTTGCACTAGTTTACAATCCCACCAACAGTAAAAAATAAAAATAAAAATAAAAAAATAAAAAAAGACTCTAGAAGGCTTAATACTTCATGCATTATAGAAAATTTTTTTTTCTGATGAATGCTCCAACATCTTCAACATATGGATTCCAAAGTTTGCTTGGTTGTCTCCACCTCAGTCAGCTGAAAGAGGAAAGGAGCATGGAAGAGGACATGTAGGGTAGATTTTATGAGTCAGGCCTAGAAATAACATGTGTTTCTTCTGCTCACATTTCACTGGCTAGAACTTAGTCACATGTCTGCAACTACCTGCAAGGGAGCCTGGGAAATATAGTAGAACTATGCGCAGAAGAAGAGGAAAATGTTTTGGTGAATAGCTAATATCCTCTTCCACAGTTTTATGCATTTTCTAAATGAATAAACTTATTTTCTATAAAATAACATTTGTCTAAAAGGTCTTATATCATAATAATGAATTAATACTCTACAGAAATGTTTAAAATAAAGTCATGATGAAAGAGTAAATGGTGATCTAAACAGGAACAGTCATGATAAAAGGAGATTCTGATAACAGAAGGAAATGTTTTTCAGGCTGAAGCATATGCTGTCAATAGATGAAAGTAGATACCTGTGTCATTTGAAAAAGTCAAATATTTTATAAAATATAACTTAACCCAAGATTGTCAAGTAATCATCCTTATTTTACAGTTTAAATTATAGAATTTCTTTCCAATATGTAATTTTGTTTTTCTTTCATGTTACATACACCAGGTTTCTGAATTCTGGGACCACTTATAAAATTCAAAGATAAATTACCTTACTTTAAGGAGTTTTGCATTTTTACCAACAACAATAGTTTATCCTGTAATTCTATGACATTTCTATTAATTATACATTAATAAACTCATCTTTGTCAGCATTGTATACATTTTATACATTACTACGTAAGGTAAAGTTCCAATGGACATTTTTTTAATACATGTACAATATTATCTTCTCCCATAATAAAAAGAAAACAAAAACCTGACTCACATTCTTATTTCTCATAGTCTCTAAAATATAAGCATATAGTAAGCTGTTTTTTGTCCCATGGTTGAAATATAATTTATTGTCCTCTTCAAAATTTAATTTCATTCGGAAATAAATTGCTACTGTTTAGCAAGCCAAAGTTTTATGTTTTCTTCTTGTTGCCAGATTTTCTTAGCCAATACACTTCATTGTTTTTTGTGTTTTTAAGATATATGTTATACAGTCATTTCCCCCTTATTCATGGTTTCACTTTCTGCAGTTTCAGTTAACCACAGTCAAGCACAGTTTGAAAATATTAAATGAAAAATTCCAGAAATAAACAATGTGTAAGTTTTCAATTGCCCATCATTCTGAGTAGCATGATGAAACCTCTTTCCACCTTGCTCCATTCCTCCCAGAATGTGACTCCTCCCTTCATCCAGTGAATGCACATCTGTTAGTCACTTAATAGCTATCTGAGTTATCAGGTCAAAAAAATCGAAATATGTCCAGGGTTTGATACTATCCATGGTTTCAGGTATCCAATGGGGGGCCTTGGAAAATCTCCTCTGTGGATAATAAGGACTACTGTATATTCTTTGAAAAGCACCAAACAGGAAACAAAATATTCCATCTTCTGAATAATCTAAAACTTGAGTACAGCTGAAAAATGCGCTCAAAAAGAGAATACACGGCCTTCAGGAATCTAGTCAACTTCTTAAAAAATAAAGACCGAATAACCACAAGAATATCAGAGAATTCTGAGACTGGAGAAAGAACTCCCTAGAAAAATAAATAACTAAATGGCCTTTAGCATGTGTTTCATTAAATATGAAGTACTGAAGAACAGAGAGGCAGTAAGAATAATAAAAATTAGCTTAGAAGCCAGATAAAAGAAAGAGGAGAATCCTAGAAAGATGAAGCCAGAATTTTGTCTCGTAGGTTTTCTTCATCCTATTTTCTTTAACTTCTCTTTTTTGCCAAGTAACATGTGTCATGATCTAATTCCCTCTCTTCTCTGTCTTATTTTTCTTGCCAAAAAACTGAAGTGGAAAGTTTCTTTCGGAAGTTTCTGTTTCCATATGCTCCATAATGTCATAGCTAAGGTTCTAACCCTCTCTGTACCAACCATAAACTTTGCCTGAAAACATAACCTTGACAGGTGTCGAGTTCATGCCGGGAAGTGAAGACTCCCACTGACTCTATCTGATACACTTCTAACAAAATTAATGACTTGAGCAGAAATAACATCATCCATATACACCCTACTCCCTAGAAAGACACAGAATGAGCAAACAGAGTGCTGTACTACCTCAGGGAAATAGTCTTCTAAGAATAGAGAAAGAGTGGCTCTTTCTCGTCCGGGGGGCGGGGGGGGGGGTGAGGAACAGATAGTTGAGAAGGGAACAAAATGGAGGTGCCAAAGGCTCAACAAACATAACATATATTTAGAAGTTCAAAAAATGTTGCCAAGTAGCTTTTCTGAATGTGTTCAGCAACATTTTCATTGTTTCATGTTATTTTCTGCATGTGCATTTTCTGCATTTTATTCCAAAATCTGTACATGTCACTAAAACCCCTATAAAATACACTTACAATTTTAAGTCAAGAAAATATTTCCATGGCTAAAGTTTTTATACGCTAAATAATTACCAAATATTGATCAGCCCACATTACCCTCTTTATTGGACCCACCCTGCCACATGGGGATGCTCTGACAGTAAAACGAATGAGCTCACCATTCTTTTCTACTTGCTCAATCGAAAGCTATTTAACATCATCTGATCGGCAGCTGACTTCTTTAGCAGTTTCTTTCTCTTGTTTAAATGGTGTCTGCAACCGTGTGCCTGATTTATAAATCAGTCAAAAGCAGGCACCATAAACGCCCGGCATAACTAGCCCAGAGTGTAGCTCAAATTTAGTTCTGATAAACCATTCTTAAGTCCTCTAGTGACAAAAGGACACTTGAATTGGGTAAGGATAGGAAGATGGCAGAAATAAATTAAAAAACAGATTTGTTTATCTTTTTCTGTTTCTTTTCCTTCTCCTTCTTTCCTTCCCTAGCTTTTCTTTTTCATTCTTTTTCTTTCCTTCCTCCCTTCCTTCTTTCTTTCTTCCTCCCTTCCTTCCTTTTTTCTTTCTGTCTTTCCTTCTTTCTTTCTTCCTTCCTTCCTTCCTTCCTTCCTTTATTCCTTCTTTTCTTCCTCTCTCTCTCTCTCTCCCTCCCTCCCTCTCTTTCTCTCTCTTTGTTATTCTCTCTCTCATTCTCTCTCATCCTTCAAAACACATTTAAGGCAGAATTTTGATGCCAGTGCTTGTTCTGGCCCCCTACCCCGTGTCTTTTTCTATACCCCAGTGCCAGTTTTTGATGCTACCCAAACTCCTTCACAGCGACATATTTTTACTACCCCATCCTTTGTGCTCTCTTTCCCTCAACTTAAAAATCTTATTTCAGTGGGTGCTCTCTGGTAGGAATTCAAAGAAACACATTGTCTAAAATAATTTATACTAAGTTATAATGACTTCTAATATGTGTCTTTCCTCATGGCATTTGCCATCTTAAAAAGCAATGTTTATTAGTTGAAATGGTTCACTAATTTGAGAAATTTCAGCCAGCATAATAAAACAGAAATTTTAAGCTTTTTACAATGCTAATCTCATTTTAGAACTGGAAAAAAAACTTCTATCAGGGCAGGCATGGAGACAGAATAGAGGCAACCTATTAGTGGTCCTTGAAAATATATGGAATTTATAAGTAAAACAGCAATTTTACTTATTTTTTTTAAATTTATTTTTATTTTATTTTAAAGATGTGGGGTACAATGCAGGATTAGGCATAGAAGTAGCCATCATACAAAAGTCTGGGCCTCCCTTTGCTTCCCACTTTGCCTTATTCATGTTATGTGCCCCGCCCGCTGGCAGTTTCTTGCCTATCCTATTCTTATAATATTATGGTAAATGTTCAGGGTCCATTTATAGTGAGAGCATGTGATTAATCACTGAGTATTATAGACTCTAAATCCATCCCAGTTGCTGCAAAGTTCATAATTTTGTTCTTCTTTATGGCTGTGTATTATTCCATCATGGATATGTACTGCATTTTTTTAATCCAGTCCAGTTTCAATGGGCAGCACAGTTGATTCCATGTTTTGCTATTGTAAATAGTGCCGCAATAAACATGCGTGTGCAGTTATCTATTTTGTAGAGTAGATTTAAGTTCCTCTGTGTATATTCCCAAAAGGGGGATTGCTGGGTTGTATGGAAGGTCAATTTCTAGTTCTTTTAGGAGTCACCACACCGCTTTCCATAGAGGTTGAACTAGTTTGTATTCCCAGCAACAATGTAAAAACATTCCCTTTTCTATGCATCCTCATTAGCATCTGTTGTTTTTTGTTTTATTAATGATGGCCATTCTTACTGGAGCTAGAAGGTATCTCAGTGTGGTTTTGATTTTCATTTCTCTGATGATTAGTGAGGCTGAGCATTTTTTCATGTGTCTGTTGGCTACTCGTATGATTTTTCAAAGGGGTTCTTTACTCAAAAAAAGGTTAAAAATCCCTAGTGTGCTTCCACAGGACACAATAGAATCAGAAAGCAGAAGGGTTTTTAGAGAAGAAAGGGGAAGAGAAACTAAGCTGGATAAAGAATCTGAGTGGCATGGGGAGCAGAGGGAGTTTGTGCTAGATGTTGTGTGTAAATCACAGGATTGGAGGGAGCAAAGAAATGACAATGCAGGGCAGAAAGATTTTGGAGGAAAAAGAAATCCTCACGCCACTAAATTCCATGACCACTGAACAAACATTCATTTAAGTCTTTACTGTGTGCTTTGGAAAACATTGTATAAAGTGTCCAGTGACCATTGCTTACTATTTCTGTGGGTCATCATTCCCAGCAAAGAAAGAGGTACCACCCACAATCTTAGCTATTATCTAAAATGTCTTTTTTTTATCTTGACATATAGAAGGTGAAGAAAAGTTTAAAATATTCATAAAATGTCAGTAGCTATATCTGAAGCACACAAATGAGGACATGGAAATTATTTCTAACCCTTTCATCTTTGAGCCAAATTTATTTTTTAAACATTCAAATATATAAAACTTGGAAGTCAGTTAATGTCTTAGAGTCATGAAATCTGTAGGACTGTGCAGGCCCTATGTGTAAACATGTGTCCAACAAATCACAGAGCCCAATTTTCCAACCCTTCCATCCAAGAAAAGGCTTACTGGAGCTTGGAGCTTGGGAGCAGCGCCTCTGTGGAGGGTACTAGGCTTTGGAGAGAGCAGCTTTGCCAAGGCATCCCCCAAAGCCATGCTCAAGAACTTTGGCTCTTTCTTGTCAGAAGGGTTTATCAATCAGGATCTAACCAGAAAACAAAAGCACTTGAATATTTACAAAAGAGGGGCTTTCATGCAGGAAATTGGTTTCTTAGGTGATGGATGAGCTGAGTAGCCAAAGGGAAGATAACAATGCAGCCCCAAGATTCCTAAGAGCAAGAAGTTCCTACTGCCCCCATCTGGAAGAATGAGGGGAGAAGGCAGAGTCTCAAGATCAGAGTCCAGGGTTTTTCACAGAAGCAAAGATCATCAAGGGCCTGTTTAGAAGAAATATACGGGTTGCTGGAGAAGCCTCCAAAAACAGAGAAAAGAAGAGAAATACCCTGGCCTTTCCCTTCCACTTCTGCTCTTGAAGCTCTCAATGACAGATCCTGGCCTGAAGCTGGTCAACCTGGGAGCCTGGAAAACACAGAGGACAAGATTGGTCCCTCTGACAAAGAATAGAGAAATGGATCTAAGGGTAGACAGAGGGCCTTGGCCACACACACCTTTTGGGGCCCTGTGCATAATGAATGTAAGTTCGAATCATTGTCCCTCTGTCAGGTCGTAGGTGCCATGATCGGGCAGGGATGAACAGAAAATGTGCTTTTTCTAGCCATTCCCCTCTGGAACCATGTCCCCTCACCTAGTCAGAGAGAAGCTTGTTGGTCCTCAGAAGGCTCACTTGGGAATAGGTAGCTGTTGGGAAGATAAATCCTTCCCCTCCTGGCCCTTTATACCCAGTCATATGTTTTCCCTAAAGAAAGAATCTGCATCTTGCTTCTCTTTTTATCTCCTGTCTCCAATGTTCCTGGAAGGATCAGTACATAGTAGATGCTCAGGAAGTGTTTAAGTGAATTTCCCTTTAGTCATCAACCAGCAAAAGGGTGACAGTTAGAAAGTATGAGGAAGGACTTGTTTAATGTCTGTGAAAAGTAAGCTCCAAAACACCCTGGAGGATGCAGCCTCCTGAAGGGGCTGAGTGAGTACCCACAGGTCCTGCTGCCTGTGCCAGCCGGGTTCCCCTGTGTCCAGGACTTCCTTATCTCACAGAAGAAATCTGTAGTCCAGCAGTCTATCATTTTTCAGATTTGAGGTGCTGCTTCTCTTCCCCTGGCCCCAGTTCTTCCATAAAGATCTACTTGTAAAAGGTCTGCCTTATCAGGTCATAAAATAAGATTATGTAAATGAAAGAATTGTGTAAACCTCCAGACACCACACAAATAGGAGGTGGTATCATCTTCATAGTCACAGATATTATTATATGGACCAAACTCAAGGAAAAGGACCCTGAAAGTAAAGGGGAGGGGCTGGGCGAGCAGGAGGCCCTGTTATGCCAGCAGAAAAACAGGAGAAGGATGTAGTTTTAGAGGACCTGAAACTCGGGAAAGAAAAAGGGAGGGGGAGGAAATACCAGCTAAAAATTCTGGTCTCTCCTCATTCAGGTGTCCCTTCCTTATAAGAATACTCAATTCACATTAGAAGCATACCCCAGTCATCCCACCCCATGTTGTGAATCTCCCAGCCCCTCACTCCACTCTGACTACAGGCTAACCAGGCTGACATCTGTAGATTTTCTCCAACCAGAGCACACGTGAGCCTTGAGTGGATCTTTGGTCCCTCACATTTCTTTCTGTATTAATCCTTTTTAAACTTTAGTTCATAACTCCAGCATTGGAGAACAGGAGTCCAAGAAAGTAGCTGTGAGGTATGTGATGTGCTCATGGGAAAAGACATAAGCAATACAAGGAGGAACTTGACTAAGAGGGGACGATGGAGCCCCCACCTCCCACTCAGCCCAGCCTTCCCACTGTGGGCACCAGGTTCCTCCTGCTTTCTGACACAGCCCCAGTCTTCTTATTCGCTGATTAAAGGGTATGATGGTATTCATGTGAAGTTTCCCATAATGCATTTCAGAGATTCTGAGCTGGCCTAGCTAGAGTTACTGGAGGCAACCCAGGACCTTCTTTTGAAAGCGAATCAGTCAGCTCTAAGAAGGTGAAGAAGACACTTTGAAGACATTGCAAATGAGGGGGGAAAGATAAGCAGTTTCTGAAACAACTAGAAAATTTCCCTGTATAAATGAAAAAATCTTCTGCTCCTGACTCTGGACACATAAGAAGAAATTCAGATTAAGGGAAAGACCAGTATGAAAATAATCATAAGTGAGAGATCCAAACTGGCTTTGATGTGAGTTGAATTGTGTTACCCTCAAAAAGATATATTGTCATCTTAACCCCCAGTACCTCAGAATATAAGGTGGTTTGGAAATAGGGTCTTTAAAGAGGTAATCAAGTTAAAATAAAGTCATTAGGGTGGAACTTAATCTGCTGCGGCTATGTCCTTATAAGAAGGGGAAATCACCAGCTGGTCTAGCATAAATCTATGGAATGAGAGTTTAAAGAACTCTTAAGTCCTTCCCTTACTTTATTGCCAACAAGCTATACAATTCAACAAGTCATTTAAGCTTTTCTGTGACCTTTTTTCAAACTTGGGATGACTACAATTTCTCAACCAAGTCATCTTCAACAAAGCCTCCACCAACAACCACTGGGGACAGGAGAACCAATTCAGTAAATGGTTCTGGGAAAACTGGCTGACCACATGCAGAAGATTGAAACAGGACCCCTACCTAACACCATACACAAAAATTAACTCTAAATTTATCAAAGACTTAAACATAAAACTACAAACTATAAGAACCTTAGAAAATGCAGGAGACAACTTTATGGAAATTGAAACTGGCAGCCAATTACTGATCAAAACCCCAAGTGCCCATGTCATAAGAGATAAGATAGACAAGTGGGACCTCATTAAACTGACAAGCTTCTGCAAAGCCAAAGAAACCATAAAGAGAACAGGGAGACAGCCCACAGACTGGGAAAAAAATATTTGCCAACTGTGTATTTGACAAAGGCCTAACATCCAGGATGTACAAGGAGCTCAAACTTGCCGGAAGTAAAAAAACAAAGAGCCCCACTAAAAAGTGGGCAAAAGACATGAATAGATGCTTCTCAAAAGAAGATATACAGGCAGCCAACAGACACATGAAAAAGTGCTCAGCCTCACTAATCATCAGAGAAATGCAAATCAAAACCACATTGAGACACCACCTAACCCCAGTAAGAATGGCCATCATTAACAAACAACAACAGATGCTGGCAAGGATGTGGAGAAAAAGGAACACTTCCACACTTTCAGTGGGAATGCAAACTAGTGCAACCTCTTTGGAAAACAGTGTGGGGATTTCTAAAAGAACTAGACATTGACCTTCTAAAAGGTTAGAAAAGGAAATTGACCTTCCGTATGACCCAGCAATCCCCCTACTGGGAAAATACCTTAAAGAACTCAAATCATTCTACAAAAAAGATACCTCACATGCATGTTTATTGCAGCATTATACACAATAGCAAAAACATGGAACCAACCATGCTGCTCATCGAAACTGGACTGGATAAAAAAATATGGCACATATACAAAATAGAATATTACGCAGTCATAAAGAAAGACAAACATATGGACTCTGCAGCAACTTGGATGGACTTAGAGTCAATCACACTCAGTGATCTATCACAGAAACAAAGAACAAAGTGTCACATGTTCTCACTCATAAGTGGACCCTGAACATTTACCATAATACTATAAGAAGAGGATTGGCTGTAGCAGGATACTGCCAGGGTGGTGCAGGGGAGGACACAACATCAGTAAGGGTAACTGATCTCAAACCAGGCTAAGTGGGGACCAAGGGGAGGCCCAAACTTTACCTGTATGATGACCAATTATATACCTAATCCTGAATTGTACCCCACATTTTAAAAGTTAAAACAAACAAACAAACAAAAACTTGGTATGATTATCCTACTTGTTCTACTTTTCTCATGGAGAGGATTGAATGAGATAGAAATGGTTGCAGCACTTTGCAAAGGCCAGTGCACATGTGTGGCCTGGTGAAAGGGGCCTGTAGGGCAGAGGGGATGAGCAGTGAGAGAGAGAATGGGGCCACTGTTGCTCTGTATCAAGGAGTCTCATGAAGATGCATCTTTCAGCAAGCTTGCCTCCCTCCTGCTCTCTAGATGCAAGAAAGTTATCCCAAGTAGAGTATGTTTATAAGGACAATACAGTCATGTTGATGTGTTACATAAATGAGTAAAGTGAAATACTGAGATGTTACATTATTCCCTTTAGGAAATGAATACAGGGTAAAGATAAGATAAAAATGCTTCACTCTGCTCTTCACTGTACTAGACACAGCAAGTCTAAAAACATTTGCCTTCAAGGAGATTCTAACTCAACTTTCAAGAAGATAAAACATACATTTCAAACTGTACTGTAAGAAAAATGGAGTAAGTCATTCAAGAAAGGAACTGATGAAGTGCTGAAGGAAATTAGAAGAGGAAGACAATGCCATGGGACGAAGAAAGTAGCATTTTGGCTACATCATAAAGGCTGACTAGCATTTACAGACAAAGAGATGGAGGGGAAAGTGTTTCTGCTGCAGTAAGCAGCATGGGAATGATAAGTGATTCTTGAGCATGTGTGGCAAACAAAGAGAGAGAGCTGCACAGGGTGCTGAAGATAGAGAGAAAGGCTAGATATAGATTGTACAGGACTTTGAGCACAGAACTGCAAAGACACTGACCATCCAGGTGGAGGTGTCTGACTAGAATGATATCAGGATCAGAGACTTGTCTCAGGAATATTAATCTGGTAATGATGTGTAAGGTGACGAAGTAAAGGTGTAAGAATTAATACCGGTGTCTATATGACAGTTTAGAAAATGATGATGATAATGATGTGATGACAATAAGAATGATTGCAGTGACAATGGTAAGCAGCAGAAGGAAGAGGAAAGGATAAATTCCATATTTTAGAGTTTTTACTTTTCAAAATTTATCTTCACAATATTTGGAGTAGGTACTCTCAAGTCTTGTGATATGGATAGAAAAAAAATAGATAACTATATCATAAAGAGGGTTAAGGTCTTATAAAAAATCACACACTCTATGGAAGGTTAGAAAAGGAAATTAGAAAATGGGTTCCACTGAATATAACTTAACCCTGATATCTAATTTGTCATCTCCATTTCCAAAATCAAGGCACAACATCATCAAAGAAGCTATAGTTTTATGTTGTTTACTCCCCTCCCCCTAAATATTTGTGTTTTCAGTTTTGCCATAAGTATTATCAAAACCATAAGGCCAAAACAATTTTCATAGTTTAAAGTCCCTTCTCCCTCATTAATGTGGTGATGAAGTTTGCACGATAGCAATTGGTTCTTCTCAAGGGCACTAGCCACCACCCTGCAACCTCTTGTAGGGAGTCTGGCTTTGATTACTTGGGAACAAAAATAATCTCAGCTTGAGAGAGATTCCCAATCACAACTTTCTAAATAATAGACACCAAAATATCCAATACTCTAAATAGATGGACTAAACTTTTTCTCCTTCAGCAAGAGGCAATTGATGAATGTCACAGTGGGCTGCAGTGCCAAGAACGCATTATGCTTCCCAGATGCACAGATTAACACACTAAGCGAACTATTTGTGAAATTTCTTGGGGAGAGTCAAGGAAAACAACAGTCGCCCATCCCCACTCCACCACTATCACCACTAAAGTGAATTGAGGCAGCTCTGCTCAGAGTGACAGGGATGACAGACTCAGGTAGCATGTTATGGGTTGTTGCAAAGAAATCTACTATCTGTTGTCAGTGATTTCTCCCCCCAACACTTTAAAATTCCCCTTTACTCCAATATACCTTTAAGAGGTGACTACCTATTTGTTGCCCAATAGTATACAAGATACCCTCTGACTCCATATAACCACAAGGAGCTGTTATTTTTTTGCAGGACCTGGGGAGAGAATGGAGGTCATACCTCCCCCAGTATCCCAACATATATATACACACAAACAGACACACACAGACACATATACATGCACAATGCACCAATGATAGGTTTTTAATAACTCATAGATGTTGTGGTGAGAAAGAGAAGACAATAAAATGGTGTTTGAAAAGATATTTATTGGTGACATAAAAAAACTAGGCCCTACTTCTCCCAGGATGATCCTTTGTAATCTCTTTTTCTTCTTCAGACTGCTCTTGAATAAGAGAATGGGCATAAAAGAATGGTTTGGTAGGATTTGCACTTGGAACTAATTCTCTAAGGTGTGACTTGTCTGAGTTCTCTTTCAAAGAAGACTCAGGGTATCCTAGCTTCACCCTACCCTCATTCACCACTGGGAAACCAAGTAACCAAGTCACCTCTGGGAAACCAAACTATCAAGTGAATTCAAGATCAAAGAAGTATCTAGTTATCAAGCAAGGGGATTTCTCCCAGGGAGTTTCTACTACTGCTGCTGACTTCTTTCTATCACCTACACTTAATTCCCAAGGAAAGGGAGGAACTTTGAGCATTCTGTTTGACTGGTTGCTTAGTTTCTATAGAAACTTTCCTACCAAGGGCTTAAAAATCAGAACAACAACAACAACAAAAACCCCACACAAACAAGAAACATTTCATAACATGACAATAGTAAAAATGAATATAAGGAGTGGAATGAAATTTATCATTTCATCTAGGGCTATTTTGTTCAACATATCCTCACTCCCATTCTTCAAGCATCATCATCACCAAACCTACGGTTTATAACAAAAGTGGGAATTATCCTTGAGCTAGTAAAAAAAAGTTATGGCTGGACAAATTTAGATTCATTTGGAAAATGCTTTTATATTCACTCTCTCTACCTTGAAGAATCACAACACATACTATAACCATACAGATTTATCTGAAAGAAGTTCAGTAAATACATGTGGTTGTCGAACTTTTTTTAAAATTCAGGATCCCTTCCCTGACATTTAATACATTGATCATATCAGAAAGTAGGGTTTTTTTAGACCACTTTGGGCAATAATGCTATAATAATTTGGAATTAACTGTTGAAAGCTAACCACTATTTAGGGAACTACAGTACTCATCCACATTCTGCATAAAAACAGCTGGCTTCTTTTAACCACCAGAATAACGAATGCCTAGATTGTGCTCTGAACTGCCACTAGAAACATTAACTTATAAACATCAACAAAAGATTACAATTCCATACAGAGAGAACCCATTTTTATAAATAGAAATGTATAAAGAATGTAGAATCTAACATATTCACACAAAAAAACTAAAATTAAACAGGGGATGATAAAATCCAAGGCCAAGTTTCAGAAACAGATTCTGTCTACCTACAGTTCTACATAAATCAGTATGGCAGCACTTTTCCATCAACCTGTTATTTTCCACTGACTGGAGTATTGAGAAAACAGTTACTCTCCTCTGTTAGTAGATGCCATAAGATTGAGATGTTTAATGTAAGTTTTTAAATCTAAAGAGAACTTTTGGAAATATAAATAAGCCTACTAACATAGAAGCATGAAAAGATTAAAAGGTTTTATCCCATAAAGACTCAATAATTGGGAGAATTTTTTAGCAAGAGTGTTTTGTGAAAAAATATTTCTGTGGTCCCCTAAAAGATAGCTAACACACTATACAGTAAAGAGTAATAAGTACCCTTTTATCTATCATATGTAACCTCCACAGTTTTTTATGAGCATAAAAATATGGGACTAATAGCTTTAAGTCTAAAGTTTCAGGAGCCTACAATATTCACAGAAAAGGGTTTTGTAACTCAAGGATGCCTACTTTTAGAAGATACCCACTTCTAGCTCTGCCAAACTAGTTTGTTTCTCCCATTGAGAACAACTAGGTTTTCTTAAAAAAAAAAAAAAAAAAGACATAATTAAGTAATCTATTATAAGCAATCATAAGTAACAAGGTAGCCAGGAGATGAGCAAAGATCACAGACAAAGAAGGGACTCAAGGCATTTGTTATTTTATAAGCATCCCTGGGTTGAAATACTAAGAGGCTTGTTGGCCAAGAAAAAAGGCTAAGATCCTAAATAAGTTTTCAGGTATAATGCCCAACAACCAGCCAAAAGAAATATCAGGCAGACAAGGAAGGACATAGGACCAAAAAAACAAAAATGGAGATGGGGAAAAACATAACAGAAGCTGACTCACAGATAGTACACACATTAGAGCTATCTGCTATGGTTCTATGAGAACTAACATTAATATGATCACTAAAATATATGAAAGGGAGAATTTTAGTAGAAAACTGAAATCTATAAGAAAGAGTCAAATGTAAAATTTAGGGGTGAAAAGTCAATACATGAATTTAATAATCAATAAGTGGGTTTAACAGCAGATTAAGCACAGCTAAGAAAAAAAGGGGGGTATGGCTGTGCTCTCAGACTGAGATGCAGCGAGAAAAGACAATGGAAAATACCAAAAATAGTATGAGAGACATATGGGTTATGATAAAGAATGTAAACAGATATGTGTGTAATTTAAATTTTAAAAGGAGTCCAGATGTTCATGCCTGCAATCCCAGCGTTTTGGGAGGCCAAGGCAAGAGGATTGCTTGCACCCAGGAGTTCAAAGTCAGCCTATGCAATATGGTGAGATCTAATCTCTACAAATAGAAATTTTTAAAAATTATCTAGGCAGGGTGGCATGCACCTGTAGTCCCAGCTAATTGAGAGGCTAAGGCAAAAGGATTGCCTGAGTTCAGGAGGTTGAGGCTGCAGTGAGCCATGAACATACCACTGCACTCCAGCCTGGGCAACAGTGTAAGACTCTGATGCAAATAAATAATAAAATCCTGAAAGAAGGAAAGAAAATGGAAATAAACTTTTATTTAGAAAGTCAATAAAATAAAAAAATTTTAAACTGGAGACATCAAGCCATAGATTCAAGAAACACTATCATATTCAATTAAAATTAAAACAAAGAAAATCATACCTTGGCATATATGGTAGACTTGCTAAAAATCATCAATGTAGGGAAAAGATAAATTTCCCTTCAAAGAATCAATAATAAGACTTATGGATGACTTTTGTTTTATTTTATTTTTATTTTAAAGATGTGGGATGCAATTAAGTGTTAGGTATACAAATGTTCATTATACAGGTACCCTTATTCATGAGGTGTGTCCCTCCCTCCCCTAGCAGTTTCCCTCAACTGCCAATCCCAACCCCCCTCCACTGGCAGTTTCCCACTACTGCCAATCCCTTTCTTATAGTATTATGATGATTGTTCAAGGTCTGTTATGAGTGAGAACATATGGTACTCTGTTCTTTGTTTCTGTGATAGATTACTGAATATGACAGACTCTAAATCCACCTAAGTTGCTGCAAAGTCCATATGTTTGTCCTTTTTTATATGGGTGCATAATATTCCATTGTGTATATGTACCACATTTTTAAAATCCAGTCCAGCTTTGATGAACAGCATGGTTAGTTCCATGTTTTTGCTATTGTGAATAGACCTGCAACAAACATACCTATGTTATGGATGACTTTCAAACAGAAAAGGTAGAAGCCGGAAGACAACAGAGCATCATCTAAAAGTACTAAAGTACTAAAAGAAAATAACTGTCAACCTAGTTTGTTATCCTGTGAAAATATTCTTTTAAAAAAATAAGATGAATATATTAAGCAATCAATTACCAACGAAACTGTTTTAAAAGGAATACTAAAGGAAGTTCTTCAGGAAAACAAAATGGAGGGAGAGGCTACAGAATTATTTCAGAGGAAAGTTCAGAAATGCAGAATGAAATGAGGACCGGGAGAAAGAGTACATATGCAATAAATCTTAATAAATATTTGATGCACAATATGATAATAATAATTCCACATAAATTTGAAATATGTGTAAATTAAATACACAGAAATAATACAAAAAGTGGGGGAAACCTCATGAGAAAAATGATGAAAGTGCCAATTTTCATACTTATACATCAAGAAAGTACACTTTTGAGACTAAGAGTAACCACTGAAGGAAGAGTAAAAGATTATATAACTCACAATTAATAAAGGAGAAAATTGAATAGTAAAAAATGGTGATTTATCACAAAGGCCAAAAATTTTTAAAACTGGACAAATCCACAGTCAAAATGGGAAATTTAATATATTTCTTTCAGTATCTGCTAAAATAAGGAGGGAAAAAGTTAGTTAAAATGCAGGAACTTAGAACAAAGTCAACCTGATTGGCATATATAAAACACTGAACTCAACAAGAGCAGAATACATGTATTTCTCAAGTTCACATGGAACATTATAAAGTTAACATATATACTCTATACCCATAAAGTATATTTCAACAAATTTCAAAATTCTGAATCTATGCAGGGTCTGTTCTCTAAGTTCAATGGCATTACATTGGAAATCGATATACATGTTGCCCATCAAAGCTGGACTGGATAAAGAAAATGTGGTACATATACACAATGGAATATTATGCAGCCATAAAGAAGGACAAGTATATAGACTTCACAGAAACTTGGATGATTTGGAATCGATCATACTCAGTGATCTATCACAGAAACAAAGAACAGAGTACCACATGTTCTCACTCATAAGTGGACCTTGAACAATTATAATACTTTAAGAAAGTGTTTGGCAGTAATGGGAAACTGTCGGGGAGGGAGTGGGATTGGCAGTTGAGGGAAACTGCTAGGGGAGGGAGGGGCATATCTCATCAACAAGGGTACCTGCATAATCAATGTTTGCATACCTAACCCTGAATTGTACCACTCATCTTTATAATTTTAAAAATTGCAAAAAAGAAAAAAAAAGAAATCAATGTAAAAGATAATGGAATATTCTCATATGTTTGCAAATTAAGCCATACTCTCTAAACAATCAATAAGTGATTGTGGATTTGTCTATTTTTAAAATTTTTTGGCTTTTGTGATAAGAAGAAATAAAAATAGAAATTAGAAAACATTTCAATGCAATGATTATGCAACTATGGCATATAAAAGTTTTAGGCAACCATTAAAGTAATACTTTGGAGGAAAATTGTAGCCTTAAATATATTTACTATAAAAAAAAAACTAAAACACAGTGACTTAAAGTATCCATCTCAAGATCATGGGGATAAAAAAAAAGAAAATTAAACTCAAGAAAGTAGAAGAAAACATTACTAGATGAGCAAAATTGGCAGCATAGAAAGCAAATATAAAATAAGCCAGGCAAGTGGCTCACACCTGTAGTCCCAGCATTTTGAGAGGCCAAAGTGGGAGGATTGCTTGAGCCCAGGAGTTGGAGACCAGAGTAGGCAACATAGCAAGATCTTGTCTCCACAAAAAATCAAAAAATAATCCAGGCATGGGGGTGTGAGCCTATAGTCCGAGGTACTTGGGAGTGTGAGGCAGAAAGATTGCCTGAGCCTAGGAGTTTGAGGCTGCAATGAGCTGTGATCATGCTATTGCACTCCAACCTGGTGACAGCATGAAAACTTGACAAAAAAAGAAAGGAAGAAAGAAAATGAAGGAAGGAAGAAAGGAGGAAGGAAGGAAGAAAGGAAGGAGAGGAAGGAAGGAGAGAAAGCACATATAAAACAGAATCAACAACGAAGTCAAAAGTCATTTCTTTAAAAACTTTTTTTTTTTAATACTACACCTGGTCATGAGGTGAGAAGGTGCAAATGTCTAGTATTGGATCTGAAAAGTAGAATATTTCCACAGAACTTACAGATAGTCAAGAAACAATGAAAAGAAAAAAAAATTACGCAAACATATTTAAAATTTTAGATGACACATTCCTAGAAAAATATAATTTACAAAACTGGCAGAAGAAGAAGAAATATAAATTCTAAATACTCTTATATCTAGTAAACAAATTCAATCTATAATTTAAAACTTCCTCACAAAGCAAACACTAATCTCCGGGAACTTCATTGCTAAAATCTACTAAACATTTAAGAAAGACATAGCAGAATTAAAATCCTTTCCAAACATCTAATCCCTAAGAGATTATGCAGCTTCCAGACCAGATCTACAGGAGACACTTAAAAGGTATTAAGCACAGAAGAAAGAAAGAAAGAAAGAAAGAAAAAAGAATGAGCACACGCTTGCCAAGAGAACAGCAGAGCACAGAATCAACAGAGAATACAGTACAACAAGAAACTTGAAAACACACACATGCATCAACCCCAAAACCAAAAGAAAACAGGAAAATGAATGTACAGCCTTACAGGTTCTCTTTTTCTCTCTCTCTCTCTCTTGATCTCTTACTTTTGCTCTCCACCTGAAGGTTGAGCTCTCTAATTCATCTTAAATTCCCATTCACTTCCTGTTGGCACCCCTAAGCTCTCTGGCACTATCAATACAGTTCTTCTGCTTCATGCATTTTGATTTCACTTCATCAAAGTTTCTCACCTTACTGACACAATGATAACTTTTCCTGGGTCTAGACTATGCTAGAGAGTAGCTATTTTTGCTTAGGGCTACTCTTGACAGAGAAACTTCAAGACGAAATTAGAAGAAAAATCAACAAAAATCATAGTGCATGCCTGTTAGATCGGTGAGCTGAGTTGGTGCTGCAGGTACGCAAAGATTTGTACAAAGAGTAGATTAAGTGAAATAGTTTATTCAGATGCTTAAGGAACGTTTAGCCACAAATTCTTGAGGCTGGAGGCTTTTAAAGCTTCTTTTCAGAAGGTGCAGTCAATCATTCACAGAAGCTGGCATCATAGTGATGGAGTCATGGTCTGTTTCTCATATCTGACAACTGGATAGAAGGGGGTGGTCAGTCATGAGTGGTCAATCACATAGATGAGAAGATCTCAGTTGGTAGTTGAAAGACAAATTATTGAGAGATGTTAATCCGAGCATCTTGTGAGTGAGTAGAATGAAACCCACCCTGAGGTCAGAAAACCGGTTGTTCTTCTAGTTAATGGTTATTGCTGTGCATGCAGTAATAACCTAAGTACATGACGAGATCTGCTCAAGGTTGGTGACCAGAGAAACTCCATCTTGGCCTATGTCCTTGCAATGCTCATGGTGGTTGTGGTAGTGGATATTGTATGTCTATTTCCATAAATCTAGTAAATTCTAAAATAAATAATTAATTTAAAGATCACGAGATATGCCATATTGGCAGAAACTAAAGTTAATTCAAGGCCAGTATTATTTTGATGCAAAAGTCAATCAGCACCATTTTCTACTGCCAATTTTTTTTAAGACAGTGTGGCGATTTCTGAAAGAACTAGAAATTGACCTTCCATATGACCCAGCAATTCCCCTATTGGGAATATACCCAGAGGAACTCAAATCATTCTACAAAAAAGATACCTGCACACATATGTTTGTTGCAGCTCTCTTCACAATAGCAAAAACATGGAACCAACCATGTTGCCCATCGAAGCTGGACTGGATAAAGAAAATATGGTTTATATACACAATGGAATATTATGCAGCCATAAAGAAGGAGAAATATATGGACTTAGCAGCAACTTGGATGGATTTGGAGTCGATCATACTCAGTGATCTATCACAGAAACAAAGAACTGAGTACCCTATGTTCTCACTCATAAGTGGACCTTGAACAATTATAATACTATAAGAATGCATTTGGCAGTAATGAGAAACTGTCAGGGGAGGGGAGGTGGGACTGGCAGTTGAGGGAGACTGCTAGGGGAGAGAGGGGCATACCTCATCAACAAGGGTACCTGCATAATCAATGTTTGTATGACTAATCCTGAATTGTACCCCACATCTTTATAATTAAAAATAAAATAAAATCTCTTAACGAATTTTGGATTTTTGATGGCGTCAAATTTTGAACCTCTGTTACAGTTTCCCCCCCTTTGTATTGTTGACTTTTGGGTGGCTATAATACATACTTCAGGGAAGTCTTATCTACCCAACTCATGCTAGTAAGCATCTGTATTTCCTATGGCTGCTATAAAAAAATCACCACAAGAAATCTGGAGCCAGCTTCACTGAGCTGAAATCAAGCTGTCTGCAGGGCTGTGCTCCCTCCAGAGGCTCTAGCAGATAATCTGTTTTTTACTTCTTCTTGCTGCTGGTAGCTGCTGGCATTCCCTGGCTTGTGGCTACCTTTCTTCAATCTTTGTCTCTTTGATCACATTGCCATCTCCTTTTCTATCTGAAACCTTCCTAAGCTCCCTCTTATAAGGTCACTTGTGATTGCATGTGGATCATAACCAGATATACAGCACAATTTCCCCGCCTCAAGATCCTTAACTTACATGTCAAAAATCTTTGCTACATAAGGTCATATTCAAGGGTTCCAGGGAAGTGATGCATATGTCTTGGGAGGACTACGACAGCCTCCTTCTCCAGGAAGTTCCAGTCAATTTTATCAGGATTAGGGAAATCCTTTATGGTTTCTACCTTATTAAGTTTAGAGGCTTGTGGTCTAAGCCAAGAAGAGATATGCTTCATCACTTGTTGATATGAAAAGGGGAACAGTATTCAATGTCAGTCTGTTGATAATTAACCAGTAGGATCATAATGTTCTTTAGGCCCTTTAGGAGATGTTGGGATAAGAATTTGGGGGCCACTATTTATAAGCATTTGTGCCACAGATCATCCATGAGTGTTTTCTCCTACAACATTGAGGATCAGAGTCTTTGTGACAAGAATATGGGCATCAGCATCAGCCAAGGGATTTAAAGTTCCTAGTTAGCTGTCTGTTCTTAGGGGTGTAGAACTCACCACACAATCGTTGCTTTTTATCATCCTTTCTTTTTTGGTTTTCTTTCTTTTTATTTCCTTCTCAATAACTGCTTCTTCATAAGCAATTAATCAATAGACCTGTGTCTTGCATAGGATATAAATTCTTCCCCTTGTGCTTTCTAAATCAATTGGTCACATGGTTAGAGTCCTACCCTTAAGCTAGAATCAGCCATAGCTTATGAGTTCAAAGACACATGCAGGCAGGGAATTTAAAACAACTGTGAATAATATATTAAGAGATCTAATAGGAAAAAGTAGCAACTAAAAGAACAAATGAGTATTTTAAGAAGAATGAAAGCTCTGACAATCAAAAGTAAATGTTAAAAATGGAAAACACTGAAACAGATATGAAGAATATCTTTGATAGATTCATCAATAGACTGGAGGTAGTTAATTAAATAGTCAGAGAGCCTGAAGATATGTTTGTAGAAAGTTTGCAAACTGAAGTGCAAAGAGGAAAAAATGAAAACGAGAATATTCATAATATTGTATAACAAGTTAAAAAAATTGTAGCACAAGCATAATTGGAACACCAGAAGAAGAAAGGAAGAATGGAGCAGAAGAACTATTTAATATAATAATGGCTGAGAATCTTCCAAAATTAGTGCCAGACATGAAACTTTGGAGCCAAGAAACTCAGAGAACACTAAGTAGCTTAAATATCAAAAAGCCTAAGACAGCATCTTCAGTTTGCTGCTAATATACCAAGCACAGTTGGAAAAAAAGGTCTTAAAAATGTCTTAAACCATCTACAAATGATGATTTTAAAAAAACAGTGGATTTCTGATCAGAAGTCGTGCAAAGAAGAAAGAAATAGAGTAAAATAATTGAAATTTTGAAAGAAAAAACATCATATCAATTTAGTAATCCACATCCAGCAAAATTATTGTTAAAAAAATTGATACCCTAAAAGCCTTGAGTTTCCCTCTATGTAATCTATAAACAAAACAAAATTACACTTGTACCCCACACATTTATTCCAATAAAAAAATTGAAAGTAAAATAAAGCCTTTCTCAGGTAAGTAAATATTGAGGGAATTTATTGCAAGTAGATCGGCTAAGCATAATGTGTTAAAACAAGTTATTTGAAAAGAAAGAAAAGGATATAGGTCTAAAACTTGCATCTACATAGTGAAGGGAATGCATAGGGATAAAATAAAATAGCTCATTTTTCTTATTCTGAACTGATGTAAAAAGCAATTGCTTGTTTAAAGTAATAATAGTAACAATGTACTGGGTGATTATAGCAAGTGGAAAAGTGAAATGAATGACATTGCCATATGGTACAGGAGAGAACAATTGGGAAGACTTTGTTATAAGGTACCTGCACTACACATAAAGCAGTGTAGTGTTATTTGAAGGCAGGCTTAGATTAGTTGTAAAAGTAAACTGCAAAATCTAGAGTAGCCAATTAATTTTTTTAAAAAAAAGAATATAATTGACGTGCTAAAAGAAGAGATAAACCAAATTATATAAAAGGCTTAGTTAAACCCAGAAAGGACAGAAAAAGAGAAGGAAAAAAATAACACAAAAAACAAGTGTAATAAACAGACAATAGTTACAAATGTTAGATATCCATTCAATCATAATAATAACCACTTTAAAAGTTAATGGTCTAAATGCACCGGTTAAAGGACATTTGTTATCAGAACGAATTAAAAACAAACAATCAAACAAAACCAATAAACTTTAAGAAACTGTCCTTTCCCTAAAGTGTATTCCAAGCACCACTGTAAAAAAAATAGTTGTCTGTAAATGCATGGATCTATTTCTACTCTTTTTGCTCAAGATTTTTTTGGCTATTTAGGGTCTTTTGTAGTTCCATTCAAAATTTAGGATTATTTTTACTATTTCTGTGAATAATGTCATTGGTATTTCGATGGAGGTTGTATTGAATCTGTAGATCACTTTGGATAGTATGAACATTTTAACAATATTATTCTTCTAATCCATAAACATGAAATAACTTTTATTTGTGTCATATTCAATTTCTCTCATCAATATGTCACAGTTTTTATTGTGGAACTTTTTCACCTAATTGATTAAATTAATTCTTAACTATTTTATTTCTTTGGGTAGCTATTGCATATGGGGTTGTTTTTTCAATTTCTTTTTTAAACAGTTCTCTATTAATATATAAAATCACTACTGATTTTTTAATGTTGATTTGTATCCTGTAAATTTACTGAATTTGTTTATTAATTGGAAGAGTTTTTAGGTGGAGTCGTTTTGGATATCAAAATATAAGATCATGTCATCTGTAGACAGAAGCAATTTAATTTCCTTCTTTCCAATTTGGATGTCTTTTATTTCATTCTGTTGCATAATTTCTCTGGCTGGGACTTACAGGACTAGACAGATGGGAATACATCAAGCTAAAAAGCTTTTGTACAACAAAGAAAATAATCAAAATTCAGTAAACCATTATCATAATACTATAAGAAAGGGATTGGCAGTAGTGGGAGACTACCAGGGAGAGGGGTGGGCAGTTGGCAGTAGTGGGAAACTGCCAGGGAAGGGGGGCACAGCTCATCAACAAGGGTACCTGTATAATGAACATTTATATACCTAACCCTGAATTGTACCCCATGTCTTTAAAATTAAAAATCAAAAAAAATCAGTAAACCATGCTGTAAGCAGATGTGTTTTCACCCAAGCTCTGTTGTTGCATTTAGAGAACTTAGGCAGAAACAATTTAGTATAAATCACAAGGGCCTGCTATGGTTTAAATCTTTATCACCTTCCAAAACTCTTGTTAAAGTTTAATTGTCAATGTGGCAATATTGAGAGTTGGAAACTTTAAGGGGTGATTGGGTCATGAGGGCTCTGCCCTGATGATGGATTAATCCATTCATTGATTAATAGATTAACGTGTTAATGGATAAATGGGTTATCATGGGAGTGGGAATGATGGTTTTATAAGAAGGAGAAGAGAGATCTGAGCTATCACACTCAGCCCCCTCACCATATGATGTTCTGTGATGACTTGGCACTCTGAAGAGGGTCTCCACTAGCAAGAAGGCCCTTACCACATGCAGTCCCATGGCCTTGGACTTCTCAGCTTCTTTAACTGTAAGGAATAAATTCCTTTTCTTTATAAATTACTCAGCTTTGGGGATTCTGTTGAAAGCAAGAGGAAATACATAGTCATATAATTTTTGGAATAGTAAGCAAATGCAGACTTCAACTTTAAAGCCATCAGCTGCATTCTCCCCAGAAAGACAGTCAATTTGTCCTTTAAAGCTTTGAAGCCAGGCATTGACTTTTCCTCTCTAGCTATGAAAGCTCTTGATGGCATCTTTGTCCAATATAAGGCTGTTTTGTCTACACTGAAAATCTGTTGTTTAGTGTAGCCACCTTCATCAATCATCTCAGCTAGATTTTCTAGATAACTTTGCTGTAACATCTATATTGGCACTTGCTGCTTCACTGAACACTTTTATGTTACTTCTTTTCTTAACACTCATGAACCAACCTCTGCTAGCTTCAAACTTTTCTCCTACATATTCCTCATCTCTCATACCCTTCACAGAATGAAGAGAGTTAGGACCTTGTTTTACATTAGGCTTTGACTTTAAGGGAATGATGTTATTAGTTCAGTCTTCTATTTAGACCACTAAAACATCTTCTATATAGTCTCTATAAAACAGTCTTTATATAGGCTGTTTTGTTTTGTTTATATTATTTTATTATACTTCATTCATTTTTACATTTTAAATTTGGGGGTACACATGCAAGCTAGTTACATAGGATTATTGTGTAATGGTGAAGTTTGGGCTTCAATTGCACCCACCACCCCAATAGTGAGCATAGTATCCTATAGCTAGTTTTTTAACACTCATGCCCTTCTCGCCTTCCTTCCTTTAGGATTCCAGTTTCTGTTGTTCTCCTCTTTATGTCCATGCATATCCAGATTTTAGGCTTCCACTCATAAGTTAGAATATGTGGCATTTGGTTTCTGTTTCTGTATTAATTCACTTGGAATAATGACCTCCAACTGTGGGTTGTCTGTTTATGCTAATGATAGTTTATTTACTGTACATAAGTTTTGTAGTTAAATTAGGTCCCCTTTGTCAGTTTTTGGTTTTGCTCCATTTACTTCTGAGGACTTGATCATAAATTTGTTGCCTAGGGCACTGTTCACAAGACTGTTTCTTAGTTTTTTCTAAAAATTTTATAAGTTCAGGTTTTATATTTAAGTCTTTACTCCATCTGAGTTAAATTTTATATATAGTGAGAAATAGGGGTACAATTTCATTATTCTTCCACATATAATTAGCCAGTTTTCCCATCACCATTTATTTAATAAGATGTCCTTTCCCTATTATTTGTTTTTGTTGGCCTTGTGAAAGATCAGTCGATAGTAGATGAGTAGTTTTATTTCTGAGTTCTTTATCCTGCTCCATTGGTCTATGTGCCTATTTTTCAGCAATATTTTGAATTTCTTATTGTACAGGTCCTTCACCACTTTGTTAGATTCTTTTCTCCAGGTATTATGTGTGTGTGTGTGTGTGTGTGTGTGTGTGTTTGTGTGTGTTTGTGTACATGCACATGTGTGTGTGTGTGAGGGGTGTCTATTATAAATGGTACCGTGTTCTCAATTTGGTTTTCAACTTTGAACACTGTTGGTATGTACAAATGCTACTGCTTTGGTTTTTTATTTTTAAGTATTTTATTTCAGATTCAAAGGGGTACATCTGTATGTTTGTTGCATAAGTATATTGCATGACGGTGAGGTGTGGACTTTCATTGAGCCCATCATCCAGGTGACATTTGTTCATTTATCTCTATTCTCTCCCTTCTAGGAGTCCTCAGCATCTGTTGTTCCCATATTTATGCCTGTGAGTAGTCAGTGTTTAATTCCCACTTATAAGTGAGAACATGTAGTATTCAGTTTTCTGTTTCTGTAACGATTCACTTAGGATGATCATCTCCAATTGCACCTGTGTTTCTGCAAAAGACTTGATTTTATTCTTTTTCTCTTGAACATTGATTTTGTATTCTCAGTCTTTCATGAAGTCGTATATCAGATGTAGGAGTTTTTTTGGTGGAATATTTACCATTATTCTAGGTATATAATTATATCATCTGTGAAGAAAGACGATTTGACTTCTTTTTTTTTAACTTGTGGTCATTACATTTCTATATATTTCCTGATTGCTTTGGTTAGGACTTTCAATAGTATATTAAATAGGAGAGGTGATAATGAGCATTCTTGTCTTTTGCCAGTTGTTAAGATGAATGCTTCCAATTTTTCCCTATTCAGTATGCTGTTGGTTGTGGGTTTGTCATATATGGCTCTTATTATTTTGAAGTAGGTTCCTTCAATGCCCACTTGGTTGAGAGTTTTTATCATGAAGTAATTTTATCAAATGCTTTTCTTGTGTCTATTGAAATTATCATGTGATTGTTGTTTCTAAATCTGTTTATATGGTGGATCATTTTTATTGATTTATATATGACAAACCAACCTTGCATTCCAGGAATAAAGCTCACCTGGTCACTGTGAAAGATCTTAGTGCTGTGCTGTTGGATATGGCTCACTAATATTTTGTTGAGAATTTTTGTGTTTATGGTTATTAGAGATACCAGTGTGTAGTTTTGTTTCACTGTTGTGTCTTTGACAGATTTTGGTATCAGGATAATATTGGCTCCACAGAATGAGTTAGGGAAGAATCCCTCCTTCCCAATTTTTTGGAAATGTTTCACTAGGATTGGTAGTAGCTCTTCCTTGAATGTCTAGTAGAGTTTGGCTGTTAATCTGTCTTTTCCAGGGCTTTTTTTTGTTGATTGATTATTTTGTTGCTGAATCAATTTTAATAGTTGTTCTGTTCATGGTTTCAATTTTTTCTATTTCAGTCTTGGGAGTTTGCATATTTTCAGGAAATTTTTCATTTTCTCTAGATTTTCTAGTTGATGTGTATATAGAAACTCATAGTAGTCTCTGAGAATCTTGTATTAATGAGGAATTTTTTGTAATGTTGCCTTTTTGTTTCTGATTTTACTTTTTGTATTTCTTCTTTCTTTTTTGTTAATTTTGTCATCAGTCTATCAATCTTACTCGTTGTTTTAAAAAACCATCTTTTTATTTTCTTGATCCTTTGTAATTTTTTAAAATTTCAGTTTCATTTAATTCTGCACTGATGTCAGTTATTTTATTCTGCTAACTTCAGATTTAGTTTGTTTTGGTTTTCTAATTCTCTTACATATGGCATTAGGTTGTTTATTTTGAGATCTTTCTATCCTGTTGATTTAGGTGTTCGCTGCTATGTACTTTCCTCTTAGTACTTTTGCAGTATTCCTGAGGTTTTGGTATGTTGTGTGTCTGTTTTCATTTGTTTCAATTTTTTAAAATTTATGTCTTGATTTTATTATTTACCCAAAAGTCATTCAAGAACAAATTGTGTAGTTTAAATATATTTGAGTGTTTTTGATGTTTCCACCTGGTATTAATTTCTATTTTTATTCTTTTGTGGTCAGAGAAGATGCTTGATATAATTTTGATATTTTGAAATTTATTCAAGCTTGAATAATGAGTATGTGGTCAATTTTAGAGTATAATTCATGGACAGAGGAGAAGAATGTATATTTTGTAGTTGTTGGTGAAATATTCTGTAGATGTCTGTTAAGTCTAATTGGTGAAGTGTCAAACTTAAGTCAAGCATTTCTTCGTTAGTTGCCTTCCTCAATGATCTGTTTAAGATTGTTAATGGGATGTTAAATTCCTCCACTAATAAAGTATGGTTGCCTAAATTTTCTCTTAGCTCCAGTAGTAATCGTTTTATAATTTATGGTGCTCCAATGTTGAATGCATATATATTTTACATAGTTAAGATTTCTTGTTGAATTGAATACTTTATCATTATGTAATGCCCTTTACTGTCTTTTTTCCTGTTGTTGGTATAAAGTCTGCTTTATCTGATATCAGAATACCTACCTTTGCTCTTTTTGGTTTTCATTTTTGTCAGAGATTTTTCTCCAATCTATTACCTACAGTGTATGGTTGTTATTAGATGTAAGATGGGTCTTCAAAGGCAGCAGAAAAAAGGGTCTTTTTAAAAATCCAATTTGCCATCCTAGGTCTTTTAAGTGGGGCATTTAGGCCATTGACATCCAACATTACCATTGTCATGTGGGGATTTGTTCTTGTCATAATATTTTTAGTTAACTGCTTTGTAGTCTCAATTTTGTGGTTTCTTTATAGGGCCCACAGGCAATGTACTTTTGTGTGCTTCTGTGGTAGTGAGTGTCATTCTTCCATTTCCATGTTTAGACCTCTCATAAGCATCTCTTCTAAGGCAGATATAAAGGTCACAAATCCCCTTAGTGAATGTTTATCTGGGAAAGACTATTTCTTCTTTGTTTATAAAGCTTAGTTTTGCAGTGTAAGAAATTTTTTTCTGATATTTCGTTCCCTTAAGAATGTTAAAAATGGGCTTCCATTTCTTCTGACATGTAAGATTTCTGGTGGGAGGTCCAGTTTTTCTGAAGGGTCTCTCTGGTAAATGGACTGGACCTTCTCTCTTGCTGCTTTCAAGATTTTTTTCTTTCACATCAACCTTGGGTAGTCTGATGACTATGTGCTTTTGGGGGTAGTCATTTGATATAATATTGTGCAGAAGTTCTCTGAATCAGTTGTACCTGTATGTTGACCTCTCCAGCAAGGTAGGAGAAGTTTTCTCAGATTATATGTTCAAATACTTTTTCTAGGTTGTTTTCATTCTCTTTTTCTCTCTCAGAAATGCCATTCAATCATAGGTTTGGCCTATGTACAAAATCCCATATTTCTTAAAGGCTTTGTTAATTTTCTGAATTATGTTCTCTTTATTTTTGTGTGACTGAGTTGATTTGAAGGATTGATCTTCAGGCTCTAAAATTAGTTCTTCTTCTTGGTTTAGTCTATTGTTTATTCTTGGAACTGTATTTTAAAATTCTTGCAGTGAATTCTTCAATTCCAGAACTTCAGTTTCATTCTATCGTAGTATGGTCAAGCCCTTCTTCAATTCTTAAAACATTTTTGTGGCTTCTTTGCTTTGGGTTTTCACTTTCTCTTGGATCTGATTGAGTTTGTTTGCCATCCATATTTTGAATTCTATATCCGCCATTTTACACATATCATTCTGGTTAGGATCCATTGCTGGGGGGGTTGGTACAATCCTTTAATGGTGTTGAAACACTCCACCTTTTAGTATTACCTGAATTTTTGCACTGATTTTTTCTCATCTGGAGGAGTTGGCTCTTCTTCTTCTTCTTTTTTTGTTAATTGAATTAACTATTTGGGGGATTGTGTGTTTTGGTAATTTTTTTCTCTGTGAATATCACTGTTGTGCATGTTGTTTATAGTCAATTGGCTTCATTTAGTGTCCCACGTGCTCCCCCTGACCCATATGTGGTAAAGGTGAAGGTGGCCATGGCAGCAACTGGCAGAGGCCTATCTGTGACTTCTGGGAGTTGTGCCTTTAGAGAAGTTCTGAGACACAACTTCACTGTTCAGGTGGAAGTGAACAACAGTATGGTACTGGAGCCATGTTGTAGAAGCAGGAAAGTCCTATCTGGCTTCTATCCTGGGGGCAAGCAAAAATGCCCCATCTATCCAATCCTTTTTTGACCCATAGGCAGAAAGAGTGGAGGCAGTGGTAATGGCAGCTGAGAAGAGCTCAGCAATGACCTCTGAAAATTGGACCTTCAAGAGAGTGCTGTGATGCTGGTGCGGTATTTTTGTGGGGGCAACATAAGTAAGACGGAATTCTGTTGCCAAGGGCCTGTCATGATAGAAAGAACGTCTCACCTGACTGGGAGCGGTTGGGGGTCTATGGCATCCATCCTGTGGATTTTTGAAAGCCCCTTATCTGTCCACTCTCTCTGTAACCCATGGGTGGCAGGAGTAGAGGCAGAGGTGATGGTGGCACATAAGGACCCAACAACAACCTCTGAGAATTAGACCTTCAGAGAAGTGCTGAGTTACTGTTGGCTGCTTAGATAAGAGTTGAGCTGTAGCTGCAATGTGTGGAGAGGTTTCTATGGAAGCAGGGAAGCCAACCTGGCTGGGAGCCACAAATGTGTCCCACTTTCCTGTTCCTTTTTGGGCCCACATGTTACAAGGGCAAAGGTAGTGTTTGTCGGGGATGTAGGGGGTCTATCATTGGCTTCTGAAAGCTGGAAGCCTCTAGTACTCAAGGTGTGGCTACAGTATTCTGGCAGAAGGGGGGTAGGTGCAGGGAGGGCCTGTCTCAGAATCAAGCAAGCCTCTCTTGGTGGGAAGCAGCAGGGACAAGTTGAAGGCAAGCATGTGGCACATTTCCCATCTGTTCCCTTCTTCTTTGGCTACAGTATCTCTCCCGGGGGTGCATGAAATCATTTAGCCTCCCTCTTTGACTAGGTATTGGCAGCTGGTGCAGGACTGCATAGAGAGGATTACAAAAGCCCCTTGGGTTCCATAAGGATTTGAATGGTGCCTCTGTTAAGATGTACGGTGGATCCCTGCATTCAGCTGGAGACCAGAGGTGTCTAGAGAGTTCTTCTGAGCCTAGTGTTGCAAGGACCCATGTCAGAGATATGGTATCTTGGGCATTCTCTAAATCACTCACCCCTTCCCAGCTTTAGGAATCCTCTCACAGTTCCACACAAGGGCTGTTTCTGCAGGCTGCTCAGCCTTCTTATTCACTATTCTTAGTTCCCATCACTTCTCTGGCGAACTTCAGCATGCTCTTTCAGACAATATATCTGAAGAGCCAGTGTGTACTTATATTTCAGTCTTTTTCTGTGAAAAAGGTGCCCACTAGCAGCTTCCAGCTAGCCATCTTGAACCAGAACCTTTCATGGCATTATTGGAAAAATTCAATGAAACAGCGCATTCAGATCTTGGCCTATATGATGTCTCCTAACTCAGTGCTTCCTAACTCTGTATCCTTTCTGCCTCTCTCCCTGTTTTACTTCTTTATAATTCATGTATTCATTGGAGAAACACTTTTAATTTCCCCCAAATTTTTCTCTTTACATTGACCACTTGGCTAAATTTGTCGTGCCAGTGGCTTAGCTTGCAGCTTCTCCCAGATTTTAATATGCTTTCTCCACCAAGGTTAATCATTTTAGCTTTTGATTTAAAATGAGAGACATCAGAATTTTCCTCTTACTTGAACACTTAGAGGCCATTGTAGGGTTATCAGTAGGTCAAATTTCAATATTGTTTTGTCTCAAGGAATTGGGGGGCCCAAGGAGAGGGAAAAAGACAGGGAGTGGCTGGTCAGTGGAGTAGTTAGAATATACACATTTGTCAATTAAGTTTGCCATCTTATGGTTACAGTTTATGGTGCTCCAAAAAAATTCCAATAGTAGCATCAAAGATAATTGATCACAGATCACTATAACAAATATTCTGGTAATAAAACAATTTTAAATATTGTGAGAATTACCAAAATGTGACATAGAGATATAAAGTGGGCATATGCTGTTGGAAAAATGATGTCAATGAACTTGCTGGACACTAGTTTGCCACAAACCTTCTATTTGTGAAAATAAAAAACAAGGTGAGGTAATTGTCCTGACATAGACTCTTTTTCCCTTATATCTGACTTCTTTCTGTTTCTCCCTCAGGGAGCAACCTCTGGCCAAGGCTGGTCTCTAAAGAATATGCATATTCCCAGTAAATGAGTCATGGAATGCAGGTGATCAAGCAGAGCTGAGAATGATGCAAGTGGCAGGCTTCATCAATGCAATTGTAAACACCATATAGGAATTTGAATAACTAACTTGCTAGATCCTAAAACCGCTTGCTCTACCATCCCGATGTATGAATTCTTTACTTACCGATCAGCCATATCAGTGCTTCCCATAAGTTCTAATAAACCAATGTCTTTTCCTGCTGGACCTCCAGGTGACTCCTTTGGAATAGGTAAAAAACATTATGTGCAAGTCTTCTTAGATTTAGGGTTCACACGGTACAAGTGGTGTAGTTGGACAGGATATTCCAGAGAAGACCCCTTTGTAGTAGCCGCAGGAGAGATAGAAGGCGGAGGACTCTTGCTGGGGGGAAACACCAGTATGTTGCTTGGGGAAATACCAGGTTGCACCACTGGTTTAGTGTGTTCAAAGTTGCCAGCTTTGGAGATAGCTGGACACTGCTGCATGTGTATGGGCATGCCTCCCCCAACACCAGACAGACTGCTGGAATTGTTGAAAGCAGTTGATGAGAAAGACAAACGTTCAGTTAACTCAGGCAGAGAACAGAATATCTGTGCTATCCCCGGTAGTAGGTGGAATGGTTCAGAGGGCCACACAAGCAATTGCAGACCTGGTATAAAAGGATTTGATTTGGCAGAAATGAGAACTCAAAAGGGAAAAAAGTTGCAGGGAGTACTATAAAAGTGACCTGCAAGCAAATGTGGATAGATTGGATTAAGGCAGGGGTAGATACAAGTAAGATAGATAAGCAACCCAATGTGGTGTTGGTGGGATTATGGAAGCAACTCCCCAAAGAAAAGGGCTACTAACCTATCTCTAAAGAGATCTGAGGTTCAAGTATTAGAGTGGACCCCCAATAAAAAGGAGTTCCCTCCTAGGAAAGAGCAAGCAAGGAAGTAGCTGCAAGGCAGAACCAGATTGTGCAGAGGCTGGTCCTGGTCGGTGCACTCTCCTCGTGACCATGGTACAAGCAGTGCTCAGAGTGAGCCCCAGACTGGAATACACACCAGGGCTTGGTCTATCGCTGGATCTTTTTGCTGTTGGTTAATGCTTAATTTATAATTGATACTTATGAAAATTGTCAAGATCAGTTTGCATTCACCTAGAAAGGAAGACAGTGGACATTTGTGGTGTTGTTGATGGGGTATTTGCACAACCCTACATTATGGCATGGCATGGTTGCTCAAGATTCGGAAAGTTGGAGGCAACCTGCATCAGTGTCTCTATTTCACTGTATAGATTATGTTATGCTAACCTCTGATTCTCTTACAGACCTAGAGCAAGTAGCATCCCAGATGACTGAACATTTGCAAGAGAAAGGACCATCAGCTGTTACTGACAAAATCCAGCCAGGCTTTTCCCCTCCCAACACTGCCCAAACAGTTGCAGGAATTTAGGGGCTTATTGGAGTACTGGAGGGCATTTGTCCCACAAGGCATTTGTATAGCATTTAGTGCAGCTAGTACGACCCTTGTATAGATTGACCAAAGGGAGATCCCACTGGAACTGGACAAAGGTATGCCAACAGGAACCTAATACTGCCAAAAGTGCTGTGGGCACTGTCCAAGCATTGAGCAATCTCTTCCCTGTAAATTGGACATAACTGTTACCCAGGAGGGATATGGTTGGGGAGGTCTTCGGCAGTGGCAGAGGAAATCTCAACTTCCCATTGGCTTTTAGTCACAGATCAGGAAAGGGGCCAAAACCCACTACAGCCCCATCAAACAGTAGGACAATGCAGTATCTCAAGCTCTCTTGGCAATGGAGCCGATCACCTGACAAGCCCTAGTAATTGTACGCATCACCTTGCCCATAGCAGGATGGATCTATTACTCCTTTCATGGGCCCTGCAGCTCAGTTACACAGAGAATGACCCTAAGCAAATGGCAAGAATAGCTGCAAGAGCGTAACAAGTTTTCCACAAGTCCTCTAAGCCAGGACCTGTAGCAGCTCCTAGGGCTGACAATATTCATCAATGCAGGTGATCAGCTCATGGAGCAAACAATTATTATCCCAACACCCATCAGGGAGGGAATACCACCAACCCTAGAAGAGGCTTGGTACATGGATGGATCATGTCAGGAACAACCCTTCTGGCCAAGGCTGAGTCTCTGAAGGATATGTATATTTCAAGTAATAAGTCATGGGTTGCAGGTGACGGAGCAGAGCTGAGAACAATGTAGGTGGCACCCTTAATCAATGTAATTGTAAACACTGTAAGTTCTAATAAATCAGTGTCTTTCCCTGCTGGACCTCCAGGTGACTACTGTGGAATAGGTAAAGAACATTACACACAAGCCCTCTCAGAATTGGGCTTACCGCATTACATGCATTATCTGTGAAATGCAATAAAGCCAAGCACAATAAAACAAAGTATGCCTAACTTTGTATGCATCTGTGAAAAGTACAAATAAAAGAAAATTGTATTCTCTGTAATCTCAGAGGTCTGAGACTGGGTGGAGTTGAAATAGTAAGGAGAATGCTAGCCTCTTTAAATATACTTGTGCATTGTTTCATGTGTTTCAACAAATGGGTTA
>CAUYQG010047410.1:0-14184 GCA_963574415.1 Tarsius wallacei | reverse complement strand
CAAGAGCGGAAGTGAAACCAGGGACATGTTAGTCCAAGTTTATGGGGATAATGCCATGAAGAAGATGGCAGTGTACAAATGGATCAGATATCTTTTTGAGGGGAGAGAGTCACTGATGAAGAGAGATCAGGATGACCAGTAACAAGCAGAACTGACAGAAACATTGCCAAATTAATCAAACTGTGCGTCAGAATCATCGACTGACTGTGAGAAGCATAGCAGACCAAATAAACATCAATAGAGAAACAGTTAGGAAAATCTTAACCGAAAATCTTGGCATGAGATTATTATGTGCAAAAATGGTCCTGAAGGAGCTCTTGCATCACGATAATGCACCTGCTCACACAACACTGTCTGTGAGGGAGTTTTTAGCCAGTAAACAAATAACTGTACTGGAACATCTTTTCTACTCACCTGATCTGGTCCACAATGAATTTTTTATTTACCAAAAATATAAAGGAAATATTGGAAGGAAGACATTTTGATGACATCCAGGACATCAAGGGTAATATGACCACAGCTCTGATGGCCACTCCAGAAAAGAGTTCCAAAATTGTTCTGATGGGTGGACTAGATACTGGCGTCAATGCATGGCTTCCTAAAGGGAGTACTTCAAAGGTGACCATAGTGATATTCAGCAATGAGGTATGTAGCACTTTTTCTGGGATGAGCTCGTGAACTTAATTGTCAGACCTCATATATTCTCCCCTGTCAGAATTACAGCAATAGTTTTCTAACTGGTATCCTACTTTCTACTTTTTCCCATTTTTCTCCAACTCCAGTCTATTTTCAACACAATAGCCAGAATAATTTCCTTAAATAGAAGTCAGATCATGACATTCCTTTGATCAAACATCGCAGTGACTTTTATTATTACTGAAAGAAACAGCCAAAGTTCTTGGAATGACCTTTGAAGACATAGGAGCCTGTCTCATGGCATTCCACCCCTTAAGCCCCTGATACCTTATCCTAGTGCTCTTCATTTAAATTATCCCACTCCAGGCATAATGACCCTCTCCTTCATCCTCCAACATGCCAGACGTGTTCCTGCCTTGGGTCCATTGTACTTGCTGTTTCTTCTACCTGGAATGCTGTATCTATAAGATCTGTGTAGAAAGGTTCTCCGGGTGGCCTTGGACTGACCAGGCTTTCCTCCCTTTCTCACTTGCAACTCTCCACAAGTGAAGAATATGCTGGAAATGTAGCATTTTGAGATAGAGAGGGACAGGCTAGAATACTGTGGTCTCTGTTCAGTACCCATAGAACATAATGTCCTTCAATGTTTTACCACAGTGAATCATGTGACTCCAGGGTATAAAACCCAGGGCAAGCTGCTTCTCAGGGTCCCTCATCTGTGATGCAAGCATATTATGTGCAGTTGTGACTCCATTTACACTAGGCAGTTTTCTAATCCTTGGTGGATCAGTGCACAATGCATCCTAGGCTTTGGTTGTCCCATGTTGCCTATCTGAAAGTTATAAATATACTCCATGTAACTTGTTGGGTATGCACAAGTTCTGTCTCAGCAACTCAGACAAGTTGGTAGCCAGTGCACAATGCACCTGCCTCACCATCTGCGGAGCTGGTTTCCTTCACAATTTATGCCTTTACTCAGGTATCCTTCTCTCTCTGAGATCTCTGGACATCTTGCCTAAATTGCATCTCAATCACTCCTCCCTGTACACACTCCCTATCTTCTTTCCTGACATTATTTTTCCCTTACCACCACCCAACATATTATATATGCATATCTTGTTTAATGTCTGTGTCAATGTCTCACTGAAATTTAATCCCTATAAAGACAGAGATGTTTTGTTTTCTGTGCTCTATTCAGTGGCTAGAACAATGTCTGGTACATAGTGAATCCCCAATAAATGTCTGCTGAATAAATTAAAGAATTGTCCCCTCTAACTAGACTATTCCTTTTATTTTCTTTTAATCCTTAATCCTAAATTAACACTAATCCTAGCCATTATTTAGGGAATCCAAGAGCACTTCCTTCATGAAGACCACCATAATTGCAGATACTAAAATTAACTTGCTCTTTGAACTCCCTATCACTTTCTCTATACCTCTCTCAGACACCCTGTACACCATATTAGAGAAAAGTGAACATACTTAGGGAAGCAGAGTTTCAAACAGCTTGTCCTCATGTCAGTCTTACATCTACTTTTCTCTATTTAATTTGCCAAATAGAGGAGTTACTTGGTTGATTCTATTTCCAGAACACTGACTAGGCATTCAGGTAGTCTTTGAGGCCATAGTTAGGAACTTGACTTTGACTCTAATCCGTATTCTGCAGCTCAGCCTCCCAAACCCCCAGCAAATTCACCAATAAGTACTTTTATGGGTATTATGAAAAGTAGTCTCTTTATTTTTCCTCTTATGAATAGAGTATGGAGCTCTAAGTTCAAATCCTCATTGTGTCTTCTCACCTCTGTGACATGGACAAGTTATTTCGATTATCTAAGGCTCAGTTTAATCATCTGCTAAATAGTGAATCTTATCTTACAAGGGTGATGTGAAAGTTAAATGTTATAGAAAAGTCATGAGTACCTCATACAGAATCTGGCACAAGATGCTACATTAATAGTAACTGTATCAAAATATAAATCATAATAACCTTCAACCATTATACTTTGTGGTTAAGACTTAGGAGAATAAAAGCAAATGAAAACATCTTGGATCTACAAGGAACTCAAATGTGCTGAAAAGAAAAAAACAACCCCATTACAAAGTGGGTAAAAGTTATGAACAGACACTTCTCAAAAGAAGACATATGAGCGGCCAACAGACTCATGAAGAAATGTTCAGCCTCACTAATCATCAGGGAGATGCAAATTAAAACTACACTGAGATACCACCTAACTGCAGTCAGAATGGCCATTATCAATAACTCAAAAAATAACAGATGTTGGAGAGGATGTGGTGAAAAGGGAACACTTCTACACTGTTGGTGGGGGTGTAAACTAGTGCAGCCTCTGTGGAAATCAGTGTGGCGATTCCTAAAAGCTCTAAAAATCGACCTTCCATATGACTCCGCAATCTCCCTACTGGGACTATACCCTGAAGAACTCAAATCACTCTATAAAAAAGATACTTGCACACGTATGTTTACCACAGCATTGTTCACAATAGCAAGATCATGGAACCAACCATGCTGTCCATCACAAGAGGATTGAATTTAAAAAATTTGGTACATATACACAATAGAATATTACACAGCCATAAAAAAGAACAAAATCATGAATTTCGCAGCAACCTGGATAGAATTGGAGTTTATAATACTGAGTGATCTCTCACAGAAACAAAGATCTGAGTATCACATGTTCTCACTCATAAGTGGACCTTGAACAACTATCATAATGCATAAGAAAAGGATTGACAGTGGCAGGAAACTATGGAGGGGTGGCAGGGAGGGAAGGGGAAGTGGGATTAACGGTAGTCAATATCTGTCTGGGGACGGGTACCACACCTCATCAACAAGGGTACCTGCACAATGCATATTTATATACTAACCCTTAACTGTACCCCACAATTTTAAAGTAAAATATATGTTAAAAAAAAAAATTAGCCAGGCGTTGTAGCGCGCACCTGTGTTCTGGCGCTGAGGCAGAAGGATCACCGGAGCCCAGCAGGTTGATGCTGGGGTTCTCACTCAGTGGCCGTGAGCATGCCACTGCTCTCCAGTCTGGGCTACGGAGTGAGACTCCAACTCAAAAAAATGTGAAAAATGTCACTGGGATTTTGATAGGGATTGCACTGAATCTACAGATTGTTTTGAGTAATATGGATATTTTAATAATATTACTTATTTCAGTTCCTGAATACAGACTATCTTTTCATTTATTTATGTCTTTATCAACTTCTTTGGTGAATGTTTTATAGCTTTTAGTGTATAGATATTTCACTTATTTTTTAAATGTATTTTTAAGTATTTTATTGTTTATGCTATTATAAATTAGATTGTTTTCTTTCTTTATTTTTTTTTTTGGTTAGTTTGTTGTGAGTGTACAGAAACTCAATTGATTTTTGTGTGTGGATTTTGTATCATGTAACTATACCGAATTCATTTATTAGTTCAAATAGTATTCTGATGAAGTCTGTAAGGTTTTCTATATATATGATCATATCACCTACAAATAGAGGTAATTTAACTTCTTCCTTTTTGATTTAGATGCTTTTTATTCCTTTCTCTGGCCTAATTGCTCTTGCTAGTGCTCCCAGTACCATGTTGAATAGAAATAGTAAGAGTGGGAATCCATGTCTTATTCCTGATCTTAGAGGAAAAGTTTCAACTTTTCTCTATTGAGTATGATATTAGCTGTGGGCTTGTCATTTATGGCTTTTATTGTATTGACACACATTTCTTCTATATCTAATTTGTTGAGAGATTTTTATCATTAATGGATGTTGAATTATGTCAAATGTGTTTTATGCATCTATTGAGATGATTATATGGTTTTTCCTTCATTTTGTTAATGTGGTGTATCACAATTACCAATTAGCATGTGTTTAATTATCTTTGCATCTCATGGATAAATATCACTTGATCATGGTGAATGATCCTTTCAGTGTTCTACTGAACTATAATTGCTAGTATTTTTTTTTTTTTTTGAGTTGGAGTCTCACTCTGTCGCCCAGACTGGAGTGCAGTAGTGCAGTGGCCGCTACCGGCCACCACAGCCTCGATCTGCTGGGCTCTGGCGATCCTTCCGCCTCAGCCTTCCAAGTAGCTGGAACTACAGGTGCACGCTGCCACGTCTGGCTAATTTTTGATTTATTGTAGAGATGAGGTCTCGCCAAGTTGCCCAGGTGGGTCTTGAACCCGCGGGCTCAGGCAATCCACTCACCTCCGCCTCCCAAAGCGCTGGAATTACAGGCTGAGCCAAGGAACCCAGCGATTGCTAGTATTTTGTTGAGGATTTTTGCATCTGTGTTCATCAGGGATATTTTCTATTCTTGTAATGTCCTTGTCTAGCTTTGATATCAGGGTAATGCCGGACTCATAAAATGAGTTTGGAAGTATTCCCTCCTTTTATTTTTTGGAAGAATTTGAGGAAGATTCGTACTAGTTCTTCTTTAAATGTGTGTTAGAATTCAGCAGTGAAGTCATCGGGCCCAGGCTCTGTTCTGATGGAAGACTTTTTATTACTGATTTAATCACCTTATTCATTATTGGTCACTCAAATTTTCTACTTCATCATGATTCAGTCTTGGTAGGTTACGTCTAGGAATGTATCCATTTCTTCTAATTCATCCAATGCATTGGTGTACTACTGTTTGTTCTGGTCTCTTAAGATCCTTTGTATTTTTGTGCTATCAGTTGTATGCATTCAAACCTTTTTCCCATTTATAATATGTTGTTTGTTTTTTATTATTGAGTTTTGGAAATTCTGTTTATATTCTAGGCACAAGTCCTTTTCAGACATGTGATTCATAACCTTTTTTTTCCTAGTTTGTGACTTTCAAAGAGCAGCCATTCTCAAGTCATGACCAATGTATTTATTTGTTCTTTTATTTACTGTATTTTTGGCTTTGTATCTAATGAATCATTACCTAATGTAAAGTCACAAAACTTTTCTTAGGTTTTTAAAATACATTTTATAGTTTTGGGTTTTACATTTCTAGCTATGACCCATTTTGAGTAATTTTTATGTATGGCATAAGGTATGAATATACTTTACTTTTGACTGTTTTTGCATATGGGTATCCCATTGTTCCAAGATTACAACACTATTTGTTAGAAAGACTGTTCCCTCTTCACCAAGTTGCCTATTTACCTTTGTCAGAAACAAAGTGTCCATATGTGTGTATTTTGGGATGCTTTTTTGTTTCATTTTATTTCTCTCAATGTCTGTTCTTTCTTCAATACCATTTTCTTGATTACTGTAGCTTTATAGTTAATCTATGCATCACATATGCGAGTCAAATAACAGAAGAGAACATGCATTCTGCAGTTTTTGTATAGAGTTTCTTCTAAATGTCACTTCGTTTAAATTGTTCATAGGGAAATTCTAGTTTTCTGTATCCTTGGTAAGAGATTTTCTACTTTTTTATCAACTGCTGAGACAGTATGTTGACGTCTCCAAATGTTTTTGTGTATTGTCTATTACTTAGTTATATCAGTTTTTGCTTCAAGTATTTTGAAGCACTGTTTTTATGTCATTTTGGGGAATTGACCCCTTTATAATTAATGTCCCTCTTTATTTTTTTTAATTGATGTAGTCTGATATTATTATAGCTAGTCTGCTTTTTTTAAAAAATTAGGGTTTACATAGTATCCTTTTTATATTATTTTATTTTTTTACCTATATATTTAGAATGGGTTTCTTGTATACAATATACAGTGAAAGTATTTGGGTGCTAATAACAACTCCACACCCGTTGGGGACCAAGAGATTTATTAAAGTGGAGGTTACAGAGCTAGAGGGGTGGAGAGAGAGAGAGAGAGAGAGAGAGAGAGAGAGAGAGAGAGAGAGAGAGAGAGAGACAGAGAGAGAGAGAGAGGGAGAGGGAGAGAGAGAGAAAGAGAGCATTATGCAGGGAGGGGCTGTATTTATTAGTTTAGCGAGGGCAGGAAGAGGTTGTGCTAGCATCCTATTGGGTAGAGCACAGGGGAAATAGGGCGGGCCGAGATTATTATTGGAGGGTATTATAAGGCTGATTTGTCATAGGAGGAGATTGTTGACTAGCAAGTTTGAACTTTGCCCGCGGGAGAAATCGTATAGGGGGAAGCTGGAACTTAGGGCCTTTGTTGTTTCCATGTGGCCCGAGTGGTCGGCGCCATCTTGGGGGGGGGGCTCTGACTGTTCCCTGTGCCCTTCATACAGTTTTGCCTTGTTTTAAAAATCCAATCCGATTAACTTTTGATTGGTGGCTTATAATGTAATCAGTAATGTGATTGGATTAAAAGCCACCAAATTTTTAGCTGTTGTATTTTTTTACATCTCTATTTGCATTTACAACACACCAGTCATGACTTTTCTTGACTCTGTTAAAAATGCATTATGTTTCGATAGCAGGAAATGTGTTTGATTTTTATAATTCTTTGTGTTTATTTAGGATTTCAGAACCATGAGACTGAATATGTCAGAAGTGGTCCTTTGGCCTAATTTTTTGCTTCTGCTTCTTTGCATTTTATTTCTGATTATTTCATTCTAGAATGCTCCATTATTGAATTATTATTGATTTCCCTTTAAATAATTATTTTAGTCATTGTCCTAAGTTACATAATGTACATTTTTAATTAATCAGAATCTACATTTAATAATATTACACTACCTAATATGTAGTATAAGTTCTTTACAACATTATTTCCTAATTTTTTCCTTTTATCCTTTGTGCTACTATTGTTATACATTTTACTTTCATATATACTATAAACAAAATGCATTAATGTTTTTGCTTTTATTATCTTTTAACATAATCAAAAATAAGGAAACTTTATATTTACCTTCATATATTTACTTTTATTTACCTTCACAAAGAAATAAATAGAACCCTTTGTTTCTTTGTGTATATGTCATATCTTACCAAGGTTTTTAAAAATGTGGTAACATTTTTCTTAACTATTTGCGTTTATAACACACCAGTCTATGGCTTCTACTGGTTCTGTTAAAAATTTGCTAAGCTTAGATAGCTGGAAATGTGTTTGTTTTTATAATTCTTTGTGATTATTTAGAATTTTAGAACCATAGGACTGAATATATCACAAGAGGTCTTTTGGTCTAATCTTCAAAGTCTGACAGGTTTTATTCAAACTGACCTTATTTTTAGATGTGTCTGGAAGTTCTCTTTCTGAAGTTGAAACTTAAGCTTGCTTGGTCTGTGGGTCTCCTTTGGTCTATTTCTTTTTCTTACTTTCTTGCTTCATGTATAGAGTGGTAGTATTTTGATCACACTGTCCTGATTTTTAGTGCTTTTTTTTAGTATCCTTGGACATACATGAAGATAGTTATTGAGTCCCTTCTTACTATTCTCCTTTACAAGTTGAAAAAAATAAAAAAGAAGGTGAAGGAGGGTGTGTTCCCAGCTCCTTTGCCAAGTAGTGAAACTACAGAGTGCTGAACTTAAACCCTCTTACTGAAGTCATATGACTTGTTTTACTCCAAATGTATTCCTTTAGGAATGCTCTGGGATTCTGAAATCAGGTGAATTTTCTTCAAAAACTATGTTTACCTGAGAACATGATTTATCTCAGAGCTTACTGAATGCAACAGCCCTAGGTATGTTACCTGTATAGGAATGGGTCAGGAGGGAAAGAGCAGGGTAGAAAATCCAGATTTTTCTGAGAAAACGATATTCAGTAATGAGAAAAAAGGACTCTTGACAGCTAGAACTGTTCCTATAGTAGAATTTATAAACGCTTGTCGGTTATGAGGGTTACTGGCAGAGACACTTATTTTTAAGCTTTCCCTTTTAATTCATGTCCAAAGCATAACATTTTCTTTTTGTCTTTTTTCCCCTCAAGGGGTGCTACATCCATTGTGTACAGATGCAAACAGAAGGGGACCCAGAAGCCTTATGCTCTCAAAGTGTTAAAGAAAACAGTAAGTTTATTTCATTATATAATAGCATCTCTAAGGGGCCTGTGGCCTGAAGAAATCAGGAACCTGACTTAAAGGACAAAGGGGACTGAGAGCTGCTATGTGAAACTGACTCATTTGACTGTTGAGTATGAGAGTACAACCCACAGGTTTTTGTCTGATGAAAACTGTGTGACTCTGTGATAGCAACTGGATCTCAAATTGGATGTTGTTGTGAGGGGGAGAAGTGTGGCAAGAATAAACATTTAGAGTTGGCCAGTAAACCTAGCTTTGTATATCACCTATGTTCTTGGAGATATGTATGTGTGTTTGTGTGCATATAATTTTAATATTTAAATATTAAAATCACATTTTAGTATGCTAAAAAGAAAAAGCTTGCTATTTAAAAGAAGTTGACATGAAACACATATATTTGTGAAAGGAGTCATCAGCTTCTAATTTGCCTAGACTTTCAAATGTTTGGATTGCTTCAGTAAGGTACAACTGGACAAGTGCTAATGTTTCTGAGATTGAATGTGCTCATCTAGAAGTTTTTACTTTGTCAAAGCAGAAGGACTTTGTTTTTGGATTGCTTCTTTTGCCTTATACTCGTAGGTAAGTCAAGGGGGCAATACTGATTTAGGCTCATCTCTAATGAGTAAGAAATGCAGCAGTTGGGAGTTTGAAATATAAACGCCAGCACCTGGGTAATACTGTCTGTGCTCCAGATAGTATCTGTCATTTTAGTGCCCTTCTTACACTTTCTGTCTTTAGGTAGTTTCCACTCATAAAGCCATTAAAAAACAAGGTATTCTCTTATAGCACATTCTTCCTTTCTCAAATTTTATGTGAGCAAATAAGTAAAATATATATATATTCCTGAAAACCCAGTTGTAAAGTATGCTGAGAAATAGCATAAATTTTGAAGTCAAATCATATCTTTTTAAGCCAAAGGATTTTTTTTTTCCTAAAGGCAACTTAATATCACCAGCTGTTTATGTATTGTCTGGCACAGGGAAATTTTAGGATCTCATATAATGAAGAAGAACATAATGGCACAGGGCTTTCTGTTGAGTAGAAATAGAATGACATTTTGAAACAATCTGTTAGAATTTAAAGTCATAACAAAATAACAAAGACAGTTTAATGAAAGGGGTAATCATTTAAATGGCAATTGCTACTAATGAACTATATTCTGAGTTTCCTATTTAGGGTAGGAAATGATATGTTATTTCAGAATGTAGATAAATCTTTTGATCGATAAGTTTTGGAATTTTTGCATAAGTCAGTTTCTTATAGTCATACGATTTGTCTGAACTGAAGATTATTAAAAGTTTTATGAAATATAATTTCCTATTAAATATCTACTTTTTATGAAAATAGTCATGCTTTAACAATAGTCACATACAAGATGTTTTAGGATTTAGTTTTATCTTTTCTTTTGGTTAGAAATTGTCAGTAAAATTGGTGAGGGGTTATGTTTTCTTTCATAGTTGAGGAAACTTTGAGGGAAACTAGATATACAAAAGTCTAAAAAATAACATTTAAAAATTATGTGTGAGTGCTCAAGAATCCCAAAGGACAACAGGCTGGTTTAGAGAATATTGGTTTATGTCAAAAGTCTTTGGATGAATTGGAGTGAGAGGTGGATGAAGAGATTTGGTGGTTCATGACTCACATTCGATGGGAAAATACAGCTCTGGTTCGACTTTACTGTCTTCTTTCTGTTGTGAACACATCTTCCTCAGAAGACAAGCAGGAAGAAAATGTGGATGGGAACCAAGTGTCAGATGGAGCTGCGGAGTGGTTCTGCAAGGCAGATGTTGTCAAACACAGTTACTGCTGTGCCAAATGGAATGAGAGAAAATGCCCTAGAGAAACCTCAGCTTTGAATGTGAATGAGATGGAATCCCCAGTATTGTCTCCTTGGATAAACCATGTGCAGAGATGTGTAAATGAGAGAAATAGCAGTCCAAACCTCAAAGAGCAATCGCCTCCAGTGTTTCATTCCATATAGGTCATGGAGACTGAAACTTCCCTATCTAAATGAAATGAATGAAGCCTAAGAATCTATTTACAGAGGGAAAATAATGCAGGGAAAATACTTTCTTAGAGAATTCAGCCAAAGGTCTGCTACTGACAGAAAAAGAGTGTTCAGAAGCTTGAATTGTTTTTGTAATCTATTAGGTTGAACCACATAAAATCATCTCTATTAAACCATTTTGACCTACAAAATGGCAATATTATATGGTTCAACCAACAGCTGTGAGATAACTATAGTTCCTCGTGTAAAATGAGAATTTTATGACTAGACCTAACTCTAAGAGGCTTGAAACTTAGCTTGTTGCCTATATATATCAGTCATAGTTTCCTAGACCTGACTGAACAAACTGTCAAAAGCTGGCTGGCTTAAAATAACGTAAATTTATTATTTCATAGTTCTGGAGGCTAGAAATCCAAAACCAAAGTGCTGGCAGGGTTGATTTCTTCTGAAGTCTGTGAGAGATAATCTGTTCCATGCCCCTCTTCTAGCTTCTGGTGATAGCCAACAATCCTTGGCATTCCTTGACTTGTAGATCATATCTAATCTTTGCCTCTGTTGTCACATGGCTTTCTTCCCTCTGTGCATGCCTGTATCCAAAATTTTTCCTTTTTATAAAAACATCAGTCCTATTGGATTAGGGGCCTATCCTACCTCACTATGACTTAAACTTAACTAATTTCATCTGCAACAACACAATTTCTAAATAAGGTCACATTCTGAGATACTGGGAATTAGGACAATATTTCTTTTGGGGGAAGGATATAATTCTACCCATAACACTATCTCTAAGAGAGAAACTCTAAGGTAAATTTTAAAATATTTCTTTCAATATTTTATCTGAAGATGAGTGAAACATACCATATTTAAGAAAGTTAATAAACATAAGGAAATTCATCTAATATATAGGTGATTTAATTAGTATATAAACATTTTTACATCTGAGAAATATTTCTATCTCTTTACAGTTAATTTTTAATAACATTATTCCTCTTTCTCAAGATTGATTTAAACACTTTTTTATGGAAGTTTACCCAAATTTCCATTTTGTGGACATATTAAGGTCTTTTCTCATAGCTTAATATTTTTGGAAGGATTTAGTTTACACCAGTAATGAGACTTATTTTCCCGTTTAAAAAAAAAACAACTGATAATTATTGAGAATTCATTAGGCACTTAAATGTCTGGGTGATCATAGGCTAATGCTCTGATACATCCATTGGAAAACAGAATAAAGCACCAGCTTTCATGGAGACATTTTATAATGGTTAAGTACAGGACAGAATAAACATATAACAAATATAAAATGAATTGTTGTGTTTAGACAACTGCCTGTTTTGGCTAATAAAATATCCTTATGGGAAATTAACATGTGATTATAATCAAAATATTTTACACAAATATATATTTTAAATATGAATATAACACCATGTATTTTATATATAAATAATTATACTTTAAAGAATTGTAATACACTAAAATACATATCAGCCAGCATCATAATGAATACAATTTATTTTTAAATGGTTAAACAACAACAAAAAACTGTGTGTATTTGTGCATATATGGAGAGAGAGGAAAAGTGAATATAAAAAAAGTCAGCAATTATTGAGTGTAGGGTAGTATACTAGTATCCATGCCGGTATTTCAACATTTCAGGTACATGAATATTCTCATAATGAAAAGTTTGGGGAAAAATATAACTCAACATTGAGATCCTGTTCAATATAATTGAACATTTATTCTTGCTTTTAAGAAAACATTTCAAGACCTTGCAGTCTCTTAATGTTATGATAAACACCAGTAACTCTCTATTATAGATATATTAAGGTGTCAGAAAATAGAAAATGATAATTGAACCAACTCTTTACCATACTGAAAAAAATGTATAGACATTTCCTGTAACAATATGCATTTGTCTCATTGTGTCATTATTAATGGGGATAAAGCTTTGAATTGTCTTTAGAGTAAACAAGAGAGGAAAATTGATTGAAGTGCTTTTTCAATTGTTTACTTGTTTAATTACTTTTTCTACTTAGTGTTAGTGATCTTTGTATTGAAGAAGTCATCAAATCACTAGGCCTGGCATTCATCATCTCTTCTTCAGTGAGAGCAGATTAAGTGCAATTTTTGTTGCTCCTAACTACCTTATTATCTTGTATATATTCATTAATTGGCTTTCCATTATCAATGAAACTTTAACTGTGAACTTTGTAAATCACAAATCAAATTATGAAATTTATAAATCATTAATCAGAGATGAAGGTAACAAGGCTCACTTTTTTCCTTCATGCATGAGCCCATCATCATCTCCATTTAATGTGATATTTAGAAGACACTGAAGTAGACTGTAAAGATTTTACTAAGCTACTTTGGGGCATTAAAGGATTCTGACAAATATGGTGATTGGAACAACCAGTGATTTATAAGATGTAACCTGTTTACTGATGTTATATGCTGAACTTAAAACTATATGAAAGGAAACATAAATAAATTCAAGAACTTGTCAAAATTAAAATAGATTAAGCAGATGAAATTTCCAGCCTGTACTGAATTTTGCTAAGTTAAATGGAATCCCAACTTTTAAAGGAGTGATTCACATTAATTATACTTCACCTTTCTTCCGTTAGGTGTGCATACCTCAGGGTGTGTATACATGACTATACTTCACCCTAGAAATGTAACTCACTTTCAAGAAGAACTGATTGAGACTTAAGAAAATTATGCAAACCAATAATGTATAGGGTCTCTGGAATTTTGGAGATAAATATTTGAATTCCAGAATTCAGATGAAATTTCTAGCTGTGTCGTTCAACTCTTGGATAAGTTTTCAGTCATCTGACTAAAATCCATGCCTTTCATGAAATACCCAGTATTTAGTCTAAGATTCATTCTCAGCGTGTACATTCAGAATGTATAGGTATTCTTACCCTCCTTTAGAATGGCTGCTGTGCGGTCAGGGCATGGTATCGTGGGCTCTAGTGCCAGACAGATTGAGTTTAGGATCACTTATGCCACTGGGACTTTACAAGCTGTGTTCCTCAGTCTGTTTCTTCATCTATAAAATGGGCTTATGAGCATCTAGCTCAGTGTTCTACTGAACGTTAAAATAAGATAACTATATGAAATATTTATCAGCACACAGGAAGCATGTAGTAAACAGTGAAAATTATTCTTATTAATTGGAATGAGTCCACACAGATATTTTTAAATAGTACTAGTTATTTTTATATAATTCTAATGTTCTTTTATTTTAAAATTTTATTTTAAAGATGGATACAATTCAGGGTTAGATATACAATTCACTTTGGTCCCCACTTCACCTGGTACTTGAGATCAGATACTCTTACTGATGATGTGTACCTCCGACCCTGGGCAGTTTCCCAATACTGCCAATCCCTTTCTTATAGTATTATGATAATTATTCAGGGTCTGCTTATGAATAATTACACGTGGTACTCAGTTCTTTGTTTTTGTGATGGATCACTAAGGATTATAAACTCCAAATCCATCCAAGTTGCTGCGAAGTTCATAATTTTGTCTTTCTTTATGGCTGCGTAATAGTCCATTGTGTATATATACCTCATTTTTTAAAATCCAGTACAATTTTGATGG
>CAUYQG010047409.1:0-18344 GCA_963574415.1 Tarsius wallacei | reverse complement strand
TATGGTTAGGTTTAAATACACCGTTTGGCTACTAGTTTTCTATTTGTCTCACTTGCCATTTGTTCCTTTTTTCTCTTTTCTGCTTTGTTTTGGATTTTTAATAATCTGGTCATAGCCGGGCTCGGTAGCTCAGCCTGTAATCCCGCGCTTTGGGAGGCCAAGGTGGGTGGATTGCCTGAGCCCACGGGTTCGAGACCCGCCTGGGCAACTTGGTGAGACCTCATCTCTACAATAAATCAAAAATCAGCTGGGCTTGGTAGCGCGTGCCTGTAATTCCAGCTACTCGGAAGGCTGAGGCAGAAGGATCGCCGGAGCCCAGCAGGTCGAGGCTGTGGTGGCCGGGAGCGGCCGCTGCACTCCAGTCTGGGCGACGGAGTGAGACTCCAACTCAAAAAAAAAAAAAAAAAAATCTGGTCATTACTTCTTCAAATACTTTTTTGTCCCTCTGCCTGCCAGTGCTCTTGCCTCTGGGACTCACACAGGTGTTACAACATTGTCTGGTTCCATGAGTCCCCAATGCCCTCTTTGTTTCTCTAGTCCATTTTCTCTCTGTGCTTTGTTTGGGTCAGTGCTGTTTTGTCTTCAACTTCAAGTTGATTTTTCATGGTAACTAACCTGCTATAAATCCCAGCAATGTATCTTTTTTCCACAAATACTATGTTTCGTATTCTAGAAGTTCTGTTTGGGTCTTTTTTATATCTTCCATTTCTTGCATGTTTTCCATTACTTTCTTGAGCATTTGGAAAATACTTCTAGTGGCTATTTTAAAACCTGTCTGCTAATTCCATCCTATTTGTCACTTCTATATCAGTTTCCATAGATTTTTCTTCTAATCATATGTAATATCTTTCTGCTACTTTGTACATATGATAGTTTTTTATTGGATGCTGTATATTTTGGTTTTTGTCTTATTGAATTCTAAGTTTTGTTAGATTTGTTTAAATTGACTTGGACTTTGATGTAGTCAGAATTCTCTAGAGAGACAGATTCATGGGGAAAATAGAGAGAGAGGAGAAGGGATTCATTAGTGGAATAGGCTCACTGAATTATGGAGGCTGAGAAGTTCCAAGATAGGCCATTCTCAAGCTGGTGCCCCAGGGATGTTGATAGCATGGCTCAGTCCAAGTTCAAAGGCCTCAGAACAAAGGAGGCAGATAGTGTAACTCTCAACACAGGCTAAAGGCCTGAGAACTAATGGGGGAAGAAGTGGGGCTTGCTGGTGAGTTCTGAAGTCCAAAGTCCAGAGAAACTTGACTTTTGATGTCCCAAGGCAGGAGAAGGAGGGCGTCCAGGTTCTGAAAGACAGGGAGACAGAGCAAGAATCCACCCTTCCTCTACTCCCTTATTTCATCCAGACCCCCAGCCATTTGAATGGTGCCCACCCACACAGAGCGTGGATCTTCCCCCACTCAGTCCTCTGACTCACTCACAGTCTCCTCCAGAAACCCTTCCTAGTCACACCTGTGGCAGCTCAATGATTCTGATCAAAAGCAAAGCCACCTGGGCTTCCATTTCAGCACAGAAGATGGGTTCAGTGCCTACTAAAGCATTAAAAGTAATTAATGAGTGATTAAAAATTAATGATACTTTACCAGCTATCTGGGTATCCCTTAATTCAATCGACACCCAAAATCAACCATCACAGACCTTTATTCTCCAAAGGCTTGCTTTTAAGCTTTATTAGGGTGACTCCAAAGTCACCTTTTGCCTGGGGAAGGCACTTAATACGAGAAGAGCATTAAATCCAAGAACTGAGAGTACATAGGAGGAAAAGAACTCAGGCCAAGGAGAGGACACAGAGCAGTGAACCACGTCAGGGGGGATGACCAGAGACCAGCAGAGCTGAAGACTTGCATTCCAGGAAAAACCATTCTATATTTAAACTAGGGGAAACTGTATGGGTCTATATGCAAAACTGAACTAGGTATTGGGCTTAGATGATCATAAACAAGTTTACTCTCAGAAGAGGACAATGGCATGAGACGTTCTCTCAGTGCACCTCTAGCATGCTCAGCCTCTACCCTCTCCCAGGTGGCAATGTTCCTGCTCCTTGTGCCAACCAAATCGCTGCCACACATTTCCAAAGTGCCCTACGCAGGGGTGTCACTCTCATGGAAAGCCAGTGGTGTAGGATAGAATTTAAAATGTGCCTCTGCTTCGTGCTGTCCTTCATTGTCCCCATTTCCTCTTCCTGCTACATCATCGGAGACTCCAAGTCCCTCTCCTTATACGCTCTTCCTAGGTGGTGAATTCATTCACGCCTGTGGTGGCTCCGCTGCCCTAGTGCCTATCCTGGCGTCCAAACGCGCATCTCCAGCCCTGCCTCTCCCTCTGTGTCTGTTCAAAGACTGCGGCTCATCCTCAAAGCCTCAGCCCGGGTGCTGCCTCCTCCCCAAAGGCTTCTCCATCTATTCCAGCTGACAGCGACTGATCTCCTTTCTTGCCCTCAGAGACAAGGCTTAGTTTTTCGTTGTACAGAGCTCCTCAAACTGTGGTCATGATTGTACCCCCCTATAACCTGGAATTGGATTTAGTCATTCCACATTATATATCGACTTCTAGAAATCATGTTGCAGACAATGAATATGTACAATTTTATCTGCCAGCTGGGCACAGCGACTGACGCCTATAATCCCAGCACTTTGGGAGGCTGCCAGGAGGATTGCCTGAGCCCAGGAGTTCGAGACCAGCCTGGACAACACAGCCAGACCTCATCTCTATAAAAAAATTTTAAAATTAGCCAGGTATGGTGGCATGCTCCTGCAGTCCCAGCGACTCGAAAGGCTGAGGAGGTGGGAGGATTGCCCGAGCCCAGGAGTTGGAGGCTGAAAGGAGGGACCCTGAGAAACTTAGTTCACATTTTGCCTCAACGTAGTCATTTTTGCTTAGACTGACATGCTTTGAATCTACAACAGGTTCAACATACATTGATAAATTTCCAAGAGGCAGGTTTTAGGAAGCGTTCAGATGTTTTACTGCAGGCCAAGCTGGCAGCCTACCCCACCCCCTCGGCAAATCTCCATCAGATGCTAGACAAGGACAGCCCAACCGTTCAATTCATGGTTTAGCATAATAATCTCTAAGAAACTTTCAGCTAGCTAAAGCCATAGAAATGATAGTAAGACCACATTTTTTGCTAAGAAGCTTATAGATTGGAAGCATCTGACAGGTCTCTTGCAGGAAAAACCCCTCCCCCTGTCTCCTCCCATCTAGTCCACCACCATAGCAGCAATCATGTGACGAACCCACCCATCTGCCTGCTCTCCATTACCTGACATCAGTACCTGCGCCTACCTGTCCCTTCGTGATGACATGGAGCAGACCGCCACCCAATCACCTTAATGACCTTTCCCCATCTAAGGGCAGGGTTAAAAGGTCTCAACCATGAGCAACGATTCATCATTGCCAGGCCATTGGGGCCATTGCCTTGCTAAACTATGGTGTGACCATGTGCTCTTTGAGCTATAGCCAGGGCATGTTTTCCTGGCTTTGGCCTCCTCCCCTACCTTAGGGAGATAAATCTCCTCTTTCTCTCTCTCTTTCTAATTTGCTTTCTATAAACTCTATTTTCTAATCTAACTTCTGTGCAATTCTTTGCATCTTCCTTGAGGCATCAGATCGCATACCAGACACCCACACTCCCAGCGGGCCTGACCTGCTTTGGGAGTGTGGCCCTAATAGAGGCTGTGGTGCGACCTACCTCAAAAATAAATAAATAAGATAAATAAAAATGTTAAAATGTATCTGCCAATATTAAATAAATAAATATTTAACAACCAATCAGAATGCAGACCAGCCAGCCATAAAGCTGAAGTAAGGATCTGAGGCCCCCTCCAGTACCAGGCTTGACCCCCGCCCCTTCAGTTTTTCTGGGTAGTGGGAACGTCCAGAGACTCCCAGGGGAGGGGAGAGGCTGCACAACTGAATATCAAGGTCACAGGCCAAACAGAAGGACATTGGTCTGATCAGGACCAATAATAGCTGTAAACTACTAGTTTGCCCATCCTGGCTTATGCCAACTTAATAAAAATCCTGCCAACAACCAAAAATAATTGAAAATATGATGAAATCTTATTAAATCTTAAAAACAAAAACCTGGGAATGATGGCTTGTTAAAATGTAGATTTCAGGGCAACCCTCAAAAGGTACTATAAGTCTGGACAATTCTTTTCATTTACAAACATCCAAAGCAAAGAAATCTACACTTTAACAAGCTCTCAGAGGGATTTTGATGCAAATTGAAAATTTAAGAACCATGGCCTGGTCGTTTCATGCGTATCCCTCATGGCTTGTAAACTCTTTCAATGCAGAAATTGTTTTTTAGTGCTTGGAAGCTAGTCCCACGCTGAGCACATAATTGGAGTTTTCAGTTTTTAGTGTCAGACTCTGGGGATTAGTGGGGCCCAGGGGCTGTCTTGGAGGTGGGTTTTAGGCTCATGCATAATTCTGATAAACCAGCTCCATTCTAGGTCTTATACACAGTGAGGCTTCCCGATGTGTCCCCCTGCCTCTCCTCCGGTGGGATTACTGTTCCCAGTCCCATCCTACGCAGGAATTCTGGAGCAGGGACTGCTGGGGACACGAAGGTTAATGACACCATGGTTTCTGTTTTCAAGGGATGCGATGTCTAATAGATGAGATGGATAGGTAAGTAAGCAATCACCCAGTAATCAAACATATAAGAGATATAGAAACACTGGCAGATTGTGGGAACATAATATCTGAGCTGAGTTTACATGAATGAGTAGAAATTAATTCAACCAGGCAGAGAAGAGCAACCCAAGCAAGGGAACTGCATGCGGGAAGAATGGAAGTGTAAATCGATGTGATTTATCAGAGAATCAATGACCAAGTGCAGGAGTTTGGTGACAGAGGGTAGGGGAGCCTCCCCCAGCCTTGGGTGTTCCAGTGAAAGGATGGAGACACTGATGGGGTAGGTTTGTGAAAATAGACTCTTGAAGTCATCCATTCTCTTGGCTCTGTTTGTGCAGAAAAAGCTGATTGGTCAGGCGCAGTGGTTCCTGCCTATAATCCCAGCACTTTGGGAGGCTGAGACGAGAGGATTGCCTGAGCCCACGGGTTTGAGACCAGTCTGGGCAACTTGGCGAGACCTCATCTCAACAATAAATCAAAAAATTAGCCGGGAGAGGTGGTGTGTGCCTGTAGCTCCAGCTACTTGGAAGGTTGAGGTGGAAGGATCACCTGAGCCCAGTAGGTAGAGGCTGCAGTGGCCATGAGCATGCCACGGCACTCCAGCCTGGGCGACACAGAGTGAGACTCCCACTCGAAGAAAGAAAAAGCTGATTGTCAATGGCAAGTGCACAGCCTCTGTTTCTCAAGCACAGCAGCTTCCTAAGGCATCCAGGCTGCAGCTGGACACCCTGACTCAGTCACTGTGCTCATTCCATGGCAAAGTGACCTTCAAAAGGTCACTGAAGCCTCAACCTCCTGGACTCAGGCAATCCTTCTGCCTCAACCTCCCAAATAGCTGGGACTACAGGTACTAACTTTTTTAATTATTATTTTATTATTCTTATTTTTGCTATATTTTTATTATCATTGTTATTATTATTTTACAGAGATGAGGTTCCGCTATGTTGCCCAGGCTGCTTTCCAACTCCTGGGCTCAAGCAATCCTCTCACCTTGGCCTCCCAAAGTGTTGGGATTACAGGCATGAACATGTGCTTGGCCCAAAGGATTTCGACTGCCAGTCAGTAAGAAATACGTTTTATGCTGTGACCAACACATACATACACAAAATGTAGAACTGAAATACAGTTTTCATGAAACAATACCTTTGTCATTACCTGTCAGGCATTTTGAAGTTTTGTTTTCTATTCTGGTCCATTTTCTAGGAAGAAAAGAAGGGAGGGAAGGAAGGAGGGGAGAAGGGGAAAAGAGAAAGGGAAGAAAAAAAGAAGAAAGAAGGAAGGAGGGAGAGAGGGACATATATATACATAGAGAGAGAGAGAGAGAGAGAGAAAGTTGGTCGGGATTCACTAAATTGATCTCAAAGTCCAATCAGTCACAATTCACAGTTTGAGAAGCCCTGTTCTGGGACTCACGTTGTAGTTTGGAGGTATCAGGAAGCAGCCCAATGCCGTCTCACTACTCTTTATTGGTCTGTTCGGGGTTTCTATTTCAAGACTGGGGGGTTGTATGCTCCCAATAAGGTATCCATTTCCTCTAGATTGTTTAGTTTGTTTGTACAGAGGTGTTCATAGTAGCCTCAGATGGTCTTTTGAATTTCCATCGTTACCAATTGTCTCCTTTTTCATTCTGACTGAGTCTTCTCTTTTTGTTTCTCCATGAGTCTAGCTAGTAGTCTACCAATTTTGTTCATCTTTTCAAAGAATCAACTTTTCATTTTATTGATCCTTTGTATGTTTTTATGTCAATTTCATTTAGTTCTGCTCTAAACTTTGTTATTTGTTTTCTTCGGCTAGCTTTGGGTTTGGTTTATTGTGCTGTCCTAGCTCCGCAAGGTGTGATGTTAGGCTGTCAATATACAATCTTTCAGTCTTATTAATGTAGGCATGAAGCACTGAGCTTTAAACACAGCTTTGATTGTGTCTCAGAGGTTCTAATAAGTTGTTCCGTTGTCATTCTTTTCAAGGAATTTTTAAATGTTCATCCCAATTTCATTATTGACTCAAGGATCATTCAGAAGCAAATTGTTTAACTTCCACGTTTTTGTTTGGTTTTGCGAGTTCTTCTTGAAGTTAATTTAATTTCTAATTTTATTCCACTGTGGTCTGAGACAGTGCTTGACATGAGTTTAATATTTTTGAATGTATTGAAATTTGATTTGTGGCTTATAATATAGTCTTTCTTGAAGAATGTTCCATGTGCTGATGAGAAAAATGTATATTCTGTAGTTTGGGGGTGGAATATTCTAGAGATGTTAGTTCCATTTCCTCTAGAATCCTGTTTAACTCCGATGTTTTTTTTGTTTGTTTGTTTTTTGACTTTCTGCCTTGATGATCTGTCTATTGCTGGTTAGTGGAGTGTTGAAGTCTCCCACTAATATTGTATTACTGTCTATCTCTTTTTTTAGGTCTAGTAGAATTTGTTTTATAAAGCTAGGGGCTCTGGTGTTAGGTACATGTACATTTAAAATTGCTATGTCTTCTCATTGGATTGCTCTCTTTATTATTATATAATAGCCAACTTTGCCTTTTTAGAAACTGTTGTTAACTTAAAGTCTGTTATATTTGATATAAGAATGGTTACTCCTACTCATTTTTGGTTTCCATTTGCATGGAGTATTTTTCCCCACCCCTTTACCTTGAACCTATAGGAGTCTTTGTGAGTTAAGTGGGTATCTTGAAGGCAGCAGACATTTAGATTATGTTTTTTTAATTCATTCTTCCAGTCTATATCTTTTCAGTGCTCTGAGTTAATAATGATATGTAAGGTATTATTCTATTCATCATACTGGTTGTTATCTGATTGTTTTGTTTATTTATTTTCTCTGTTGTGTTGGTGGTCCATAAAGCCTGTGAACTTTATGACTTCCAGTATTTTTCTACTTTTCCTATTTTTTTGTTTCAGTGTTTAGAACTCTTTTGAGTATTTCTTTATAACTGGTCTAGCTGTGGCAAATCCCCTCAGCATTGCTTGACTGTGAAGGACTTCTTTTCTCCTTAACTTATGAAACTTAGCTTTGTGGGATATATTGTCCTTGGTTGGGAGTTATTCTGTTTGAAGATGGGGTCCCAGTCTCTCCTGGCTTGTAGGGTTTCTTCTGAGAATTCTGCTCTTGGTCTTACAGATTTACCTGTGGAAGCTATTTGATGCTTTTGTCTCACTTCTCTTAAAATTCTTTCATTCACGTTAACTTTGCATAGCCAGAGGATTATATGTCTTGGAGATATCTTTTTTGCAATACATTTTCTAGGGATTCTTTGGGTTTTGTGTATCTGAATATTTAGTTCTCTGGCAAGGCCAGAGAAGTTTTCTCCATTATTTCCTCAAATATATTTTTCAAACTCGTTGCTTTCTGTTCTTCCTCAGGTATGATACTTAGGTTTGACTGTTTTACATAATCCCATGTTTCATGGAGACTTTGTTCCATTCTCTTGATTCTTTTTTCTTTATTGCTGTCTGATTGAGTTAATTCAAAAGTCATGTCTTCAAGTTCTGAGATTCATTTTTTTGCTTGTTCTAGTCTACTGTTAAAACTTTACATTGTGTTTTGTACTTCCCTAAATGCTTTTTTCATTTTCAGAATTTCAGTTTGCTTTTTTTTAAAGGTGTCTATCTCTTTGGAGAATTTTTCAACCTTTGAATTCTATGTAAAATTTCAAAAATTTCATTTTGGTTAGGGTTCATTACTGAAGAGTTTGTGTGGTCTTTTGCAGTCTTTTGTGGATGTTAGGAAACTCCATTTTTTCATACTGTCACAATTATTTTTCTGGTTCCTACTCATTTGGGTAGATGATTTCTTCTTTTTTGAGGATGGCGGGGGCTGATGTAGGCACAGTACAGGGTTCCCTTGGTAATATATAGCCTTAGTGTGGTGAAAGTCTCGATTGCCAACTGTGGCCACCTTGTGCTGTGTAACTGCACTGACTCATGGCATTCTGAGTGGCCGGAGTGGCTTGGAAACTGTCGTTAGCTGGCATTTGTGACCAAACCTTCCCCAAAGCAAGGTATTATATATGATGTGGTGGTCTGTGCTGTATATCCCCAGTTCCTCTCCATGTGCTAAGGAAACTCTAACTTGGTTTACTCTGTAGGAGAAACTCATCTAGCTGCCTCATGTCAGCCATCTTAATCCCTTCAGCTTCTTTTGTTCATAGTAGATATTCTTTATCTTGGTCAATTAAAAGTCTTGCAGCTTTTATCCTAAAAATCGCATGAAAATGAAATATCTTAATCTCTAGCAGTAACCAGAGGCTTACTTAAATATTGACCATTTCACATCACCCTGCAGATAATATTTCTAGACCAAAAATCACCTATTTTCTATAATGCTATTCTCTATTTTGTAAGAAACTGAAATAATACTAGAGGACCTCTTTTTGATGTGTTAGAGGATATAGTCAGTCTTTTTCATTTTTCTTGCATAGATTTTATAATGGTTTCCATGGTTTGGAAGCAATAAAACAACAAAACAAGGCCGGGCTCAGTGGCTCAGACTATAATCCCAGCATTTTTGGAGGCTGAGGCAAATGGATTGCCTGAGCCCACAGATTCGAGACCAGCCCGGGCAACTTGGTGAGATCTCGTCTCTGCAATATATCAAAAATTAACTGGGCGTGGTAGAGGGCACTTGTAGTTCTGACTACTAAAAGGCTGAGGTGGAAGGATCACCGGAGCCCAGCAGGTCAATGCGGGAGTGACTGTCAGTGTGTCACAGCACTCCAGCCTGGGTGACAGAGTGAGACTTCAACTCAAAACAAGAACAACAACTACAACAAAAACCTGACAATATCCTTCTTTGTGACTTTGTGCCTAGAAAGATTCACTAAAGTTATTCTTATGGCTGTGTTTGTTTGAGGAGCATTCAAAATGCAAAAAATATTGACAGCCCAGTAGTGAAAAAATCTATACTCTTTTGCGTATACATTTGTGGTTTACTCCCACAACATCAATTTCCATTTCCTTCTACATTCACTCATTTGGATAGTCTCCGCTCCCCCCACTCTGGTTCCATGTGACATGGAACCCATGGCCCAGGTTTAGTTAAATATTACCCTGACCATAGTGTTGATTCAATAATGGGTACCTGAACTAAGCCAGTCCTGTCAGAGCACCAGCTGAAAGCTTCAAAAAGAAATAGGGCAGTGGCTGCTATGAATAGAACTAAAAGAGGAGACTGTAGAGACAAAAGCCTTGGAAAGAGACATTGGATATCAATAAAATAATTTTGATCCCTATATCAGTCATACATGCAGTCAGGATACTTCTGGAATTTTGAGTTTTGTGACTTAAGCTTCAAACAGGTTTTCTATCCAATCACACAGTACATAAAAGATCCTAATAAACTCCCTGCCATAACCTCTGTTTATTTTCATTGTAAAAAGTAAAACCACAGGAAAAATTAATATGATCTCCCTTATCCCCCTAAAACAACAACACTAATGCATCTAGTAAGTTTCCCATGATAGTTAAAACAATTTCTGTTACTCCTACATGCTGTCAAGTTTGTGGTTAGTGGTTTCCCATAGGCTATAGGTCTTTCCTACCAGGCCAGGCTGGGTAGGCAACTAGCAGAATATTCTTAAGGCATTACTCATTGAAGTTGATAATTAATGAGGTTTGTAATGACTGACCTCATATATGCTAAAAAAAACCAATCACAATTCTTATCTTGGGTATGAGAAGAAAAACAAAAACAAAAACAAAAAATGTGGCATAAACACAAGAGATGTCATTTAACTTGTATATAAGAATATTATAATTAAAGAAACAATGAGATATGATAATGTGATAGAAAAAAATGTAACAGTTGTCATTTTTTTTCAAATTTTTGATTAAAAGTTATTTTTCTCTTTGAAAATGAAAATTGGTTCATATTCCCCCCACTTGTCAAGGCCATTTAAATAGATCAGGTTAGAGGTCCTAATTACAAGTTGTTGACAGCCTGTGTTCATACTGACATACAGTCTGACAGGTATACTACTTGTTTGTTTTAATTTAAAGATAATTTACTACCCATAAAATGTAGGAGATTAACATTCCTAGAAATTGAAATCGGTTCCTCATTTACTATCTAGAGAAAATCTAATCTAGGAAAGTCTATGTTTCAATACTAATTTGTCTCATAGGTGAAAATGTATTTTGCACATTAAAATAATTCAATCTTAGACTTTTCTTTGGAGATTGCCCAGAAGGGTGCTAATTGTATTGGTGACTTTTGTTACACTCACATTAAACATTGTTTTGAGTTCTCAACATCATTTTGCATAATCTAACAGCTGGCAGATGCAATGAATTTCTGTCACTGCCAATTCTACCATTTTGAACCAGAAGACTCTATAACCTATTCACATTCCACAATTACTGAAGGCCCATTTATTATGTCTTTCAACGCAAAATTTTAATTGTTTTACACATACTTCTAAAGAAGCATTTGACCTTTTCATATATTAGTACCTTAAATGCTGTTGCCCAGTACAAGAATATTTATATAGAAAATATTGAACAATTTCAGCAGTCTCCAATTGGGTTGAAACTATTATATAGATAGACATCAAATTTAAGAGCTTACAATAGTTTTACCTAGTCAAAAATTTTTAGCAATTTACACATGTGACTTCCACATACAATCATTGTTGTGATACATTAAATGTTTAAATTTTAAAAACAAAGTTGTAAAATATAAGAAGGCAGACACCTCAATGAGAAAAAAAAAATGTACAAAGAACATGAACAGGCAATTCACAAAAGAAGAAATACAAAGGCTCAGTAAGGATATGAACAAAGAGTTAATGTCACTAATAATATTAAAATACTATCTAAACAACAGTGAACAACCATTTTTTCACCTATTACATTATCAAAGATCAAAGAGAGTCATGATACCAATATTAACACTAAGATAGTACAGGTAGAAAAGTAAGATATCACAAGAATTCTCTATTATCTATAGGATAATTTGACAGTACTTATAAAAATTACTTTAAAAAATATATTTCACTTTTAGGAATTTATCCAAAGAAACAATTGAAAGTGATGCAAATATATCTGAGCAAAAATGTTCATAACTACCTTAAACTATATACAAAAAGATGCATTGTTCTTGTTTTCCTTTAGAGATTCAGTATGCACTTAATTAATTATTTGTATTTTCAAAAAATTGCACTCCATCTAAATATCTAGCATATGCTATTAAACAAAATAAATTATAATGTAGCTTTAAAAATAGAATGTTATGCACTTTTAGAAAATAATAATGTCAGTCAATATTTATTGACATGGAATGACATTTAAAATAAGTCAGTATTAACTTAAAAAATAGTATGCTACTAATTTTATAAATATAAATTATAAAATGTTTCCAAAACATAGTCTACACTATCTCTCTCTCTCTCTCTAATACATATTATATACACATTTTATATATACATTATATGTATACATAATATATATAATTGAGAGTGCAAGTGTGAGTTATGATATTCAACTCCTTTTCATTCATCTGTATTTTCAAAACTTTATGCAAAAGTTATATTTTAATGACAGAATTAGAACAAAATAAGTGAATTTTTATAAAATTGTAAAGTGAGGCAAGTTTTTCTAAGAATAACAACAAAAGCAGAACCAACAAAGGGAATGATTAAAGTTATATAAAAAGTTTTCTCTATTTTACACCACTTGAGTCTGTCTTTTAGAGATATGTATTCAGGCATTAACAGATTAAATGTGACCATGTATGGGATTTTCTTCAACATAATTGGGAATGGGAAAGAGGTCAGACAGAAGAATTGAGTGAAGGGAGGGTAACAAGACAAATCAAGAGTTGGCCATTGTTGAAGCAGGGCAATAGATAAATGGAGTTCATGTGTGTTAGCTATACTTTTGTATATGTTTCAAAGTTTACTTAAGAAAAAATTTTAATAACATAAACAAAATAGGTAGAAAAATTATGAACTGGGGGAAAAATCACAAAATAAATAACAAGAAACTAAACAGATTCTTAGCATATAATGAACGCATAAATCAACTAAAAATATTAAGTTGGCAGAGAACACAGACAATTCACAAAAGAAAAAGTAGAAATGACAATGACAATACATATATGAAAATAATTGTATACCTATCTCAAAAAAATAAATTTCATTTTAAATGGGATAAAATTTCTCAACTATTAATACTGTTTTAAAATATATTTCTGATGAGTAAATTGGCAATCTGAAATACTATTAATGGCAGTGTAAATTGTCAGGCTTTTTGGTAATGCATATTAAAAATCTTTAAAATTTACTTGTGCTTAGACTCCCCAGCAATTTTATGTCTAGAAATGTAAACTTTTAAAAAATGTGCACAAAAATTTATGGCTACATAATATTCCACAGTGTATATGTACCACAGTTTCTTTATCCAGCCCACTTTTGATGGGCATCTGGGTTGGTTCCATGTCTGCTATTTGTGAATAGTGCTGCAATAAATGTGCCTGTGTAGGTGTCTTTTTGGTAGAGCGATTTACGTTCCTCTAGATAATATTCCCAGGAGAGGGATTGCTGGATTGTTAAGAAGCTTAATTTCCAGTTCTTTGAGAAATTGCCACATTGTTTTCCGTAGAAGTTGAACTAATTTACTTTCCCATCAACAGTGTAGAAGACTTACCTCTTCTCCGCAGCCACACCAGTCTCTTTTGTTCTTTTACTTATTAATGATAACTATCCTTACTGGTCTTAAGTGGTATCTCATTGTAGTTTTTATCTGAATTTCTCTGATGATAGTTGAGGCTGAACATTTTTATGTGTTTGTTGGCTACTTGTATGTCATCTTTTGGGGAGTTTCTGTTCATGTCCTTTGCCCACTTTTTAATGAGGTTGTTTGTTTTTCCTTTCAATTTGTTTGAGATCCTTGTGGATTCTAGATGTCAGGCCTTTGTCAGATACATAGCTTGCACATAATTTTTTCCCATTCTGTAGGTTGTCTTTTTATTCTGGTTATTTCTTTTGCTGTGAAAATCTTTTCAGTTATAAGGACTCACCTATCTTCGTTGCACTCGCTTTTGAGGACTTGGTCATAAACTTATTGCTTATTCTGATGTCCAGCAGGGTGTTACCTACATTTTCTTCTAAGATTCTTATAGTTTGAGGTTTTACATTTAAGTCCTTGATTCATTCTGAGTTGACTTTTGTATATAGTTATAGGTAGGGGCCCAGTTTTATTATTCTGCATGTGAACTAGCCAGTCTTCCCAGCACCATTTGCTAAATATGGTTTCCTTCCTCCAATGTTTGTTATTAATGGCTTTGTCGAAGATGAATTGGTTGAGGGACTGTGTTTTTATTTCTGGAGTCTATGTCCTGTTCCATTAGTCTATGTGCCTATTCCTGTACCAATATCATGCCATCTGTTACTGTATATCATGTTATTTTGTAATATAAAATCTGGAAATGTGATACTTCCAGCTTTGTTTCTTTTGCTGAGAACTGCTTTGACTATTCATTCTCTTTTTTGTTTTCATATGAATTTCTGAATTTTTTTTCTAGATTTGTGAAAAATGATGTTGGTAATTTGATAGGTAGTTGCATTGAATCTGTAGATTGCCTTGGGTAGTGTGGACATCTTGACAATATTGATTCTTCCAATCCATAAGCGTGGGATGATTTTCCATTTATTTGTATCATCCTTGATTTCCTTGAGCAGTGTTTTGTAGTTCCCATTGTAAAGGTCTTTCACTTAACTGGTTAGGTGGATGCCAAGGTATTTCATTCTTTTTTGTGTCTATTGTGAAAGGGACTGTGTTTTTTATTTGGTTCTCAGTCTGTTTGTTGTTGGTGTACAGAAATGCAACTATCTTTTGTGCAATTAAAAGAGTTATACTTCTTAGAGCTACTTTGGGTTAGCCTCCTAGAAACTGAAAGTATTTATCCACTATTCTCTACTTGAGTGATTATCATGACAGCAGTCTGAATAACTGGCCATGTGAATTGGTAAGGTGCTCACACTAAGTCTAAAAATAGGGTCATTAAGTCATTATGGTAAATTTATAATATAATTTTTGTCAATCTTTTATTCATTAACGTATTTTATTTTTTTTTTCAAGGACATTTACTGAGTGCCTTCTAAGTGTCAGGCACTGGTTAGGCACTGGCAGTGAAACAATAAATAAAAACACTTTCTCAACTTCAAGGCATTTATTGTCAATTAAGAGAAGCAGGAAATAAGAGGCGACAGGGTCATGTGACAGGGAAAACCTGGGGGTGGGGAATATCAGCTACTTGGTGCAGTAATCAAGGAAACTTGACTTAGGATACCAAAAGGATAAGACCTGAAGCCTAAGAAACCAGTAAACAGTGGCCTGAGGAAAGAGGATTCCAGATCATTAAAATAACTCTGTGAAGAACATTTAAAACATGGGAAATTTTTCATAGTAAAGTAAGTGGAGAATAGCAAGTTTCAAAATCATAAGTAATATAGTAATACTATCTATAAATATGTAGAGCACACATATATAATTAGATAGAGATATAACAGAATTTTAACAGTCTGTTTTGAGTGAAAATTTGTCACTAATTTGTAAGTTTTCTAAAATAAATACATGTTACTTTGTAATAAAAAAAGAAACTAATTTTAAAAAGATTAATTAGGAAACTTGCACATGCAAAATTTGGTTTTATACCCTGAATTTTAAGATGTGCCAGGTATTGAAGCCACAGGAAACTTGCACATCTTTCCTTAATACGGAATATACTGGAATATTTGGGGTTAGGAGTAAAATTTAAATAAGTAGCAAATAACAATTTTATATTAAGGCACTAACCAACATGTTATGAAATTTAAAGAACACTTACATGCATGCCCCTCCACTGAGAGAGAGATCTTTTCTTTAAAAAAAAAAAAAAAAAAGGTCATGTTTCTTAGAGTTACTTTGGGCTAGACTCCTAGAAACTGAAAGCATTTATTCACTATTGTCCACTTGAGTAATTTATCTTGAGGAACAATGACAGTAATCCAGATAACTGATCATGGGGAATTACTAAGGAGCTCACACTAAGATCGGTAGACATGTTTTACTTGGATAACTTTTTCTGGAATATTGAACATTGTTCTTTTTTGTGCACAAGCTATATTGCCGAGGCATTTTGCTCAGTTGTTGACATCAGTAGGCAATATAAACAGAGCTTCCGTATCATGAAACTTGTGTTCCAGTATTTATCATCAGAGAATACGTTTGTTACATTTGTTAGTCAATAATTTTATTAATATTCATTCAACAAATATGGAGTGCCTAATATAGATGACAAAGTTCAATGTAGTGGGGAGATAGCAGCAAATGAATACTCTCACCTTTACCAAAATTTAGACAAGTTCTAAGGGGGGCGGGGGAAATAACTTAAAGTTAACTGACAGAATTATAATCTACTGAATTTTAAAACTTGAACTGTTCATAACGATGCAGTATATAAGAAAAGTATTTCTATATTTCTTTAGATTAATTACATCTTAGCCAAATATTAGTGAAAATGTTGTCCATCTTACTGGTTTTCAAAACAGCAGTGCTGATTCATCATATAAAAGGATGACAAAATTCTTTTCTGCAAGAAAGACACTAGAAGAATATGAAAGTTGAATTGTTAAAAGAAAACACAAATCAGCTGCCGGATGTTTCCTCACTGTATTTCCCTGAGGTCTACCAGGGAAGACAAGGGGTAAAGTGACTTGTAGAATGTTGCAAATGCTGGAAATGATTGACTGGCGAAGCCACAAGGTATCATTTATCCAAGTGGCTAGCAGCTTGAGTAAGCTCTAATGTAATTTTGGGCTTAATTATTTGGAAAAAAGGTAAATGGCACATGAATGAAATACATAAGTGATACCACCCTGGGAGCTGTAAATGCCAACAAGAGGAAACAGTGCAGAGGTGTGGGGACATGGCACATATCAGGAGACAAAGCCCAGAGAAGCTCTGCTTCAGAGATACACCGTCGATGAAAGGACTCATGTTGTCTACTGGGCCTGTCAACTGGAAGACTACACCTCAAGGCATGCAAATTGCATACCTACTCTTTCTGTATACTTCACGATCAAGATCTGTCATCTTCTGAGATAGCAGCTATTTAAAGAGTCTACAGATGAACGGATTTCACTCACGCAACAGATATGTTTATTCAAGCAGGAACCTGGAGCAGAGATGATAGTTAAGGGAGAATTGATTAAAAGGGAGTTGAAGAGTAATGCAATGAGTACCTCTGGGCTCTACATTTTAAAAATCCCGACGTGATTATTACTGAGAGGTGCTTATCCCTGGCCATGGTTCAAACCTGCTTCTAAAATCCCAGATCCCCACCACCCACCTGGAGAAAGATTCACATAGTCTCAGTTCTCCCCAGTCCTTCATTTTCTTTCAGTCTAATTTTACCACAAAATACTTTCTTCTCAAACCGTGACAACAAATTTTAGAAGCATGCCAATTTAATTCTTTTTCTCCATCATATGTTGTTTTGTGAGTGTCTAGGTTTAGTCCTGAGACCACTAATTTCCTAGCATGCAGTATGAGAACACCACACAAATTGGTGGATATTACCTCTCCCATCGTGGCCCAGCATAGGGTCAATTCAGGGTTTCAAAGTAAAACATCTTTTGCCACAATTAAAAGAATATCTTTTTTCCAAAATGGTGATATAGAAACATTAACGTTTATTAATATGTATACTGTTTTTGAGGAAATATTAAATAAAAATAAGATAAAAATACATTAGTACCTGATTATGATTAATGTTCTTTCTGTATTCTTCAACTTTCTTCTTCAGTATCTAACTTAATACTAATTGATTCTATCTTCACACCAAACTACCTGGAACTTTTCCTGGTGTTGGCACCTCCCTTGACAAGCATTCTCCTCACTTTGGAATCTTGCTTGTCAAACCTCTCCTATGTACAACTCTTTCCATCCAGAAGTTTTTTTTGTTGTTGTTTTTTGGGTGTTTTTTTGTTTGTTTGTTTGGTTTTTTTTTTTTTGAGTCAGGGTCTCACTTTGTGGCCCAGGCTGGAGTGCAGTGGTATAATCCTGATGATCATGGTTCACGGCAATCTCAACCTCCTGGCTGGGACTGCAGATGTTCATCACCATGTCTGGCTAATTTTTTGGTTTTCTGTAGAGATGAGATTTTGCTATGTTTCCCAGGCTGATCTTAAACTCCTGGGCTCAAGCAATCTGCCCACCTAGGCCTCCCAAAGTGCTGGGGTTATAGGCGTGAGTCATTGTGCCTGGTCCATCTAAAAGATTGAGGCTTGCTTCTGTTGCACTCTGGGAGCTGGAGGCACTAACTCCTGCTACCTAACTGGTCATTATTTCTCTCTTTCCTGTCTTGAAGGCACCAAGAAGTCATCATTTTTTGGCCCATGAGAATTGGCAGAAGCTGGAAAATAAGATAGATGAGGATGATGAAGATAGATAGATGGATGATAGAGATAATTGATAGATGATAGATAAATAGATAGATGATAGAAGCTAGTTAGATGGATGATAGATAAATAGCTAGCTATAGACAGGTATCATAGAAATAGATATGATATGTTCACAATAGCAAGAACCTGGAAGCAACCTTGCTGTCCATCAAAAGAGGACTGGATTTAAAAAATGTGGTACATATACACAATGGAATACTACGCAGCCATAAGAAAGAACGAAATCGTGAATTTCGCAGCAACCTGGA